>VDFB02049517.1:0-64018 GCA_007258455.2 Sequoia sempervirens | reverse complement strand
AACTTCCTACACTAATCTTGAGAGGAGGATAATACAAAGCTTTACAAACCTCTACAAAAATTATAGAAAATTAAACATAAACAAACATGAATATCATGCATACCATAAAACAATGATATACATAGGGAAAACCCTTTTAGGAGAAAAACCCCACACTCCAAAATTTACCCAATATTATTAAAAAATCACAAAGATTATAATATACTTGTAGAGCAAGCTTCTCACAAGAGTATCACCAACCAAAGATCCAGAGGCAACATGATTGTAATCAAACTCTTAGAATACATCACATCTAACAATTGTAATACAATACCCTCATAAAATAGGGTTGCCTCTATGGGAATTCAAGCCAAAAAAAAATCTATCATCAAATCTGAGACTTTATGATGAATGATCTAGTCTTATAATAAAAATATATACATAAAATTTGGCTTTCAGGGGTGCAGCCCTCAGACTCCCTATTAGGGGGTGATCCCCCTGGACCCCTCATGGGGGGTACCCCCTCCCCGCACCCCCCACTCTTACCTATCAATAGTAAACATTATGAGATTGCAAAGTTGAGACATATTTTCCCAACAATCATAACTCATAATAGATGCTTTATTTTAGGCTCCACAATCTCCTTAAAATATTACTATGACATACATCATAATATATCATTAATTCCAATGTAAATCCCACTGAATCTACTCTCTTATGCATCATAATATATCTCATAGGACTTGTCATAAGATCACAAAATAGGGCATCACATATCTCCTCAAATATTTTATTTAATTACATCTTACAGTAAATCACAATATCCAACATGTGGCACACCAAGTGCTAGCACAGAGTGGAATGCCTCTACTCTCACCTTTTTCCTCTACTATATAAGCCCCAAGATGTTTCTATGTATTACTCTGCATTGTACTCTTCCCTTCATGCACAATTTCTTCCTTTTCTCATTTCTATTTGCTCTTTTTCTCCCATGCTCTTTGCATTTCACTCATTTCCTCCAACCCGAACTTCAATAATAAACTAGGGGGTCATGAGGGTTTTAAAATATGATCTTTCATTCTTATGCACACTCTCTTTCTTCCCATCAAATTAGTCTTGAATGTGAAATTATGGGAGTTGTGAAGGTTTAAAATTTTCTAAAGTCCTCTTGTTTTCTATGCAACCTATCATTGGACAACTCAGAGTTCTAGGATGCCATGCCATGCAATCATCCCCACCTTACCCAAGCCCATACTTAATTTTTAGGTTGTCCCCTATTATGGAATAAAGTAAATTCCATCATTAATGCCTTCTACCTCCCCTTTTTCATATCTTGTGCCATCCTCATTAATTTCAAGATGTCTCCTTTGTTCAAATTTACTTTATTTTTATTTATTTCATTGAAATGTAACACCCATGTGATATGCTATTTTTTTGGGATGTGACATCCTTCCCCCCTTGGGATAAGTCATCTCGACTTATTAGAAGGTTAAATTTGTTAATTTATTTAAAATTTTGGTTTACTAGTCAAGTTAATTACTTTTGAACTAGTAGCTCTCACCTCTCAAGTGGTTCCATTTTTCTTAATTTGTAAAATTTAGAATTATTTTTTTATAGGATTCAAGAAGGTGCATATTCAAAATATACCCTTGATTAAGCATTTTCACTTAATCCAATCCTCCATTTTGAATTTAGGGGTTGATATTTCTTAAAATATATTATTACTATACCATTGGGTACACACATTTATAGGTTAACCTTAGGGTGAGTGTAGGATCACGAAGGTCCAAAAAGTGGCGATATGACCCAAAAGTGGTTGATGACATTTTTTTATCTGAATTTGATGAAATGAAAAGGTTTTATTGATAATTTTTTTAATTTTCCACCAATATAAAATATGACTTATTTGGAATTAAATAGGTAACTGTTATTGATTTTCTACATGCATTCTAACTAAAGTCTTGATTGAAAAAAATCTATTATTCTTAAATGATTTCATATTTTTTGAATCCAAAATATGTGACACATTTTATGCTTCCTATACTATAGGATAAAAAGAAAGAAAGAAAAAAAGAAAAAAAGATTTTCATAAAATTTTGACCAAGTTATGGTGGTCAGACTAACAAGTTTTAATCATTTTAAAAAAATTCTAATAAAAAAATCATAACTAATTATTCACTTGCAAAAAAAATGTGGTGAATTCGGGCATGTGTTCTCTACTTATATTGAAAGTTTCAAAAAATATATATTATTTTTTGCTTATACTTAGGTTGGTCAGACATACACCTGCTTTTTATTTTTTTCCTGAAAATTTATTACTATTGTATTGAAACTTTAAAATTTCACCAAATAGATTTACTTTTTTCCAAAAGAGGACTAGTATCTTAGAAAATACATTCAATTTTCTACAAATTTTGTTCTTTCATATTTTCCAAATTATGTTAATAACCTATTCAAATATTTATTTCAAGTTGTCTAACTCTATTTTTCAGAATTTTCGTTGCCACTTAAGGCCCTAGTTTGGACCCCCATGATCCTGCATTGACCCCTTAGTAAGGTATCAAAAGTATCATGCAGCAAAAACTAATTTTTACTATTAAGTATTAAGGTGATCACATCCTATCCATTCAAACATATACCCTCACTTATTTTCATTTTATGTTCTTGGCAATTCAAGTTCATACCCTGAGAGATTTTGAATACTCTTACATATGCAATGAAATTCTCCTCATAACAAGGGGTAAATTCAAATAAAATGAGTGAGTTAAGGGAACTAGCAACCATAAAATGCATTAACCTTCTTCTACACACTTTGATTTTCATTTACAATTCATATAATCCAAATTTCCTTTTTCACCCATCCATGTTATCTTGGTTAGGATTAGCCATGCATGCTCACAAGCTGCAAAGTCCATTTGACATATTCAAAACAACTACATACATATTAAGTGGAAAACTTAGTTATGGTCAGTTGGTACTATAAGATAACATACTTAACTTGGAGTCACGTGAACTTCATAGGCCCAACGTTTGAACCCGGTTGCTCTTATATCAATGTAAAATCTACCCCTTAAGCACTGCAAATTTTTTTTTTTGTGTTCAATTCAATTTGCATCAACTACCAACTTAACCAACCAAACACCTTTTATCTTAATTTTAAGTTCTAATTACCAAAGTTCTTCATTCATCATGGTAACAATAAATCAACATCACAACTTATATGCTTACACCTAAAAGTGTCAAGCTCCCATGATTAAGTTATCCTTAGACACAAACCTAAACTTCAAGGATTCATGGTAACCCTACCTTCATATCCCCTCATGGGAACCAGAGGCATCATAGTTTTCCTACCTATGTTAGAGGGAGTTCATTTTCTCCTCTTGCATGAGATATTTTATCTCAATTTTAACCCATGACTATTAATTTTAAGTACAAATAAGCTATCAAATTAGCTAATTATAATATAATGATAATAATTTTTCTATCAAGTGTTGGCCCCATACCAAACATTAGCAATCCTTAGTGTACAAACATGCACAAATAAATAGGTGTCATACATATCATAATCCCAAGATCACATACATAATGAATGTCTCAAGAATACATTACACATACACAAGGTGATTAGCTCATACACATCACAAGTATAATAGTGACTAGAACATACATACATCACAAGTACAATAGTAAATATTGAATAGCTCATACACATCATAAGTACAACTAAGATTGGCTCATATACACATCACATGTACAATAGTGGTAGGCTCATACACATATCACAATACCATAGTGGCCAGCTCATACACACATCACATATACATAATAATTGGTTGACACATCCACAATGGCTAACACATATCTATAATGCATTCCAGATAGAGAAGAATATTGGTTATGACTACACTATGGGTCCCATCCTTTCCCCCAGTCTTTTGCACCATCAAAGAACTAGGAAGAGGATTCAGTGCATCCCATACTACACTAGGGGTTTGTCCTTAACCCAACAAGGCCAAGTATACGATTTGACAACTAGTAAGGAGATTTAGTGCATCTCATACTACACTATGGGTCCATCCTCCATCCTCAGGAATTCCAAAATTAGTTAACCTATCCAACTCAATAGATTCCAAATTGCATCGCCTATAAGACACCGGCGACAAATTATTCCACCCAGGAAGAGGTAGCTTTCAAAAAATACCACCTTATGACCTTAGTGATATTGTTACCTATCTTCTTCACAATATTTGATAACACTTGGCATCAATCACTTTCATGCTATCAGTGACTACTAGCGAAACCCATTGATACAATGGTGAGTCCCAACTTATTATTACCCACATGGATGGGTCCCTACACATGCAACCATTACCATATCAAATTATGGAGCCCTTAGCAATCCAACTCTATGAACCCAATGAATGCCAGCTAATCCAAAAGATACAATAGTAGCTCTAGGTATTCGCTATTAGCATGGTCCAATGACAACCTACTAGTTGTTACCATATCATAACTAGGATAGCCCCTAGCAATCCACCTTCATGAACCCAGTGAATGTCAAATAATCCTTAGCAATAACCAAGACATAGATCATTATCACGGTCCAATAACTACCTATCACTACTCAAATACCTTGGAGGTTCACACTTGGGTGGGTCATACATAATATGAACCACAAAAGATCTAGGATCTTATACATAAAGACCTATAGATATGGAGTTGGATTTCACAAACACATAAGAGTTACATAGAACCAGCACAAGATAACCTCTACCAAAAATACATATAATCAATTATCAACCATAAAGTAGTCAAATTCCTTCATTCCACTTACTATTCATAAGCATATTATGTACTAAATATAAATTATTAAATTTCTTTAACTTGATCATACCTATTTGGTACCCATTTCAGCCTCAAACTGAAGCCTACTAAAGAGAGAAGATCAAACCAATTAGGAACAACCCCAAACCTTGGAGTTATCCCCCTAAACCCTCCCCCTATGGACTTGAGGTCATAGAGACATCCTTTGCCGAAGGACCATCTATGTACCCACTTCCAAATAGCTCAAAGTCACACATCGTTCTCCTTATATGGTCCCTCAAGGATACCTATGCATTGGTTCCTAATTTAGCAAATCTATACCATGACACTTCAATCCACATATGCAAAATTATCAATTTAAACTATATTGTAGTTATTATTCATAACTCAATGCAAACATCCCCAAACCTCTTACTACCTACCAAGGATATCATGCCACATTTGGTAGCTTGATGATAGTACCACATAGTTTACAACATAGGGTTCTATTTAGGCTTAGAATATGTTCAATATCATAGTTCTTATATTATACAATAGTATTTATAAGATTGTTTTAAGGATAATCAATACTTGATGCTACTTAAGAAAGTTGGAAACACTATATCCATTAGACCAATATATGAAAGCATAACCCATTAATAATATTACCAATAATATTCTTAATAATCTATTTTCTTTACCTTATGGTGCAACCCCATATTCTAGTAGTACTTTAGTTCATATCTAGATTGGGTAATTTATTTATACTAAGTATGACCATGGTAGTCAACAGTAAGGTCTCCAGAGATGTTGGATAACATGATCTCATAGGTTCATCTCTTAACTTAATCTCAACAACACCCTCAAATTAAATGACAATCATCTTCTATTTGGTATGTACCCATACCTTTGTCCATTACAACCTTAGAACTCTTCTTTGAAGTCTTGTGATAGTTCCCATATGGAGGTTCTTATACTCAAGGTACCAATAGATAGTTGTAGTGCCACTAAGTGAAGTCACCCTTACAATATTATGCAACCAAGAGCAAAGGCCCATATTATTTATATCTAATTCCTAGAACTCATATTACAAGGCCATCTTGCAACTAAATATTTGATCTAGAATTATTTACCACCTTATATCTCTTAAGGTTTGAACATAAAGCTATTCAAATAGTTAACCCTTGCTTATAGTAAGTTTTTAGTTAATATATTTTTTTCCCAAATATCCTATAAGTTCATCTCCATGAAACCAATGTTAGGTTGATTACTTAACAAGAAATTCTCTTTGTTTGCAAAAATCATACTTATTACTAAACCAAGACACTATGCCATAGTGGATGTACATAAACATGAAGTTACATTATTGTAATCAAAATTAGCACATCTAAAATCTATATTCTAATGCAAAGCCATGCAAAGTTTTATTTGGCTAACTCCCAAGAATGAACAACACCTCTTAGGCACAACATTTAGAATTGGGATCCCTTATTACTCTAAGTAAGCATACCTCTAATGCACTAGATGGTATCATGTACAACATTTCACCTTTCAATCACAAACCATTCATCAAGGATGTATCAAGATGAAGGCAAGGTCGTCAAGTGTATACCAATGTTATGATCTTGATATGATCTATAAATTTTACAATTTTTACTTGATAGTTTGTCAATATTCATGAGTTTAATGTTCAAAACTTGATTTAGAGTTCTTTGATGCATAATAATTTTATCATTTTCTACATTCATACATTAGTAATAGGATTCACCTAAAATAAACATGAGTGATAACCTTGAATTACCACCATAGTGTGCTATGTGTATAATACTATGTTTGACTCTCCAATAGGTCTTTAGATCAACATTGACAATATTAATGTCTCACTATTTTATGATTATTATGACTTTACTTAGAAGCCATCCAAACTAATCTCCACTCATATAACATATACCTGAATTCATAGTAATAGTTACCAACATTGCTAGAATCAAATCCATCCAATTGGAACTATCCGTTCTATAAATAATCAAACTATCGTGCTATCATACTACATCTAATGAGATTCTCTGCCTAAGTTTTTAGTTTCTCTTTCATGGTGTGTAGTCTTAACTGACATTCAAAGTATATTTGAGAATTCATCGCTATTTTATATTTTAAACTTACAAATATTGACCTTTCCTTTGGTTTTGTTGATACAAGAATAAATGTTTAGTTTAGTTTCATTTCAAGGAACCCAAACTAGGAAACCCTTCCTACATAATTTGTAAGTACAAAAATGCTTAGAACCCACCTACTTGAACTTTTGATTTCATGTGACCAATATGAAAGAGTTGCACAAATACCCCTTTAAACATGGTAGTCAATCTATTTTTTTAACAAAGTGAAATAATTGTAGGACAATTTACACAATGAGAATGAAGTGGAAATGGATAAATAAATTATCTACTTAGCTTTTCCAAAGAATTATCCTACATATATCGCTCCAGTAAATCCCTCGCCATTGCCAATTTCTTCAAATCTGCCCACACTCTCTTAAACTAGAACTCCAATATAGGTAGGGAGGATGCCATCAATAGTTGTGGAGTCTAATTTTTATGCCAACTAATCCTTGGTGATGAGGACGTGATACACTTGTAGGTCACGTCAACACCACACCCAATCTACTAGTTTCATTTGCTTGAAAGTTTCTAGAGCCTTTTCACCAAATTTGTTTTGACCCTCTCCTCTCAAATTTGTTTTGGCTTTGGGGTATTTAAAACACGACTTGTGGAACCCATAAAGCAAAAGGTGCTCAAAAAGGGTGTTTTTAAACCTTCGTCCCCTACATCTTTACCACTTCGCCAGTACCCGTTCATTAGACAACCAATAAAAGCTTACAAAAATTAAAGGTGTTTTCAATAGTTTTCAATGTGTTTTATTTTTTTGGTCAACTACGCATTTAGTAGTGAACATATATTGGTTTAATTTGTAAATTTTTATTGGCATAATTAAAGCAATATAATGACTAAAATGTAAACAATTATTGGAAACAACAATTGGATCATAGGCGGCAATTGGGAGTTTTCCCTACTCTACATTGTACTTTTTCCTTCCTATGCAACTTCTTCCTTTTCATATTTTTCTCTACTCTTTTCCTCATGTGCTCTCTGCATTTCTTCACTCATTTCCTCCAACCAAAACTTCAATAATAAAATAAGGGGGTGTTGTGAGGGTTTTAAAATATGCTCTGCCCTTCTTATGCGCATACTCTCTGTGCCCATCAAACCAGTCTTGAATGTGAAATTATGGGAGTTGTGAGGGTTTAAAATTTTCTAAAGGCCTCTTGTTTTCCATGCAACCTATCATTGGACAACTCAAAGAACTGGGATGCAATGCCCTGGGATCATCACCACCTTACCCGAGCCCATACTTCTTTATTTTTTTATTTTTTTTATATTAAACAAAGCTGGAAAAAAAATACAATGAAGAAAAGAACAACAACTCATCAAAGAACTACTCAGAAATAAGAACAAAAATCAATCACAAGGAAAAACTGCTCGAAATAGTTACCATGATACAGATCAGCCAAGAACATCGCCACAACAATTAACAAGATACATGACAGCATCCTAAAACATAAGAGACCCTTAAAATCTGAATTTGAAAAGTTTTTGAAGATGTCTGGAAACACAAATACCACCTTCATGCAGCTACAAAAATTGAAGCTTAATCGCCTCCAAATGATTCCTCTGTTTAATAACCTTCAAATTGCCACTCTTTAGCTGGGAACACAAATAAACAAACTAAAAAATGATGTCAGAGTAAAACTTTAGAATATCAACTTCCTAATGAACATGATTAGAAAACATCGACTAACATCTGGTTTTCCATATATTAAGTAAAATGACTTGTCTTATGGAATCAGCAACCAAGTTATTTTGAAGACCAACACCCAATATGGCTTCCTTCCAATACAACACATGCTCAAAAATAGTAGGAAAATGAGTAAAAACAACTTTCCACTTATGTTTAGCATGCACACAATCCCAAAAAATATGCTTCAAGCTCTCATAATGCTAACAAAAAGGACATTTAGCTGGCCGAAAATTCATTTTTTTTCAATCTGTCTCCTATAGGCAGTTTGTGATGTAAAATTTTCCATGACAAAATTTGGGCATTGACCTCAACTTTAGTTGACCAAATCTGAGAACTTAAGTTCTTCCACTTCCTTTCCTTGAATCTGCAATTCCATTTCATATTAAGCCTTGGATTAAGTATCATTTTTTGGAGTAGTTGTAGATAAATTCTCTTCAAAGGGAAACAAAAAAATGGGTATTTATCAAGCCATTGCCAATCTTTGAAGAAACTACATTGTAAAGGCATACAAAACTTCATGAGCAACTCCATGGGAACTAAAGCCATAACAAAAATCAAAAACCCTTTAGAACTCTTATTTAGTTTAAAATCATTGCTAATAATATTCAGCCAATACTTCTAGTGCAAGGAATTAAACTCCCAAATGTCTCCAAACTGTTGGATACCCTTTTAAAAAAATAGTGGTTGTCCCCTATCGTGGAATGGAATAAATTCCACCATTAATGCTTCTACCTACCCTTTTCCATTCCTGTGCCATCCTCATTAATTTTAGGTTGTCTCCTTTGTTCAGATTTACATTATTTTTATTTGTTTCATTGACACGTAACACCCAATGATACGTAACACCCACGTGATATGCTCTTTTTCAGAGATGTGACAGTTTTGTACAGCTGCTTCTTACAATTTTTAACTGCATCCTTTTTATTATAAATGCATTCTTTCAATAAATAAATAAAAGCTCAATTCTTTCTATCATTCTAATAAACTGAAAACAAATGTCCAAAGTATCCATTTGATTTATTAAATATAGAAAGCCATCCTGAATTAAAATGTATGGCGTAATGGCAAAAAATGTTTAATTACCGCCAATTGATTCAGGTAAAGTATTTGCTGGAAGAGAAAAGATAAACAGTCAAATAATATGAAAGGGACGCTATCTATATTTTATGGCTCATCTTGGCTGGGAAGCCGTGTCTATTATCCAAGCAATTTTAACAAATATGTGGAAAGGTAAGACTGAAAATTCATGAAATTTTAAGATTAATCAACAGTACAGTATCTCGTAGAAGTAAATTGGAAGCAGTAGACATATGTCTAGTATAGGACAGAGAGCTATAGCCTAACGAAGTAAACAACCGGGAAGTTTTCAAAGTTGCTTCGTCACATACGAACAGAACAGGGGAGGCCTTGTGGGATCTAAAACAAAAGTAATCAACAAAATTTTCGAAAATTATACTGTTATTTATTGCGCTAATATGAATATGTTTTGTTAGGATTTACAACTAAAGGGCGTAACGGGAGCGAAGGCCCTCTAAACTCTTCTCCGCTGAATTCAGTATCTCCGGAAATGAAGTTTTGCAAACTGCAGAATAACAAAAAATTACTTTTAATATTAAATTATTTGTACAATTTTTAAATAACTGTAAGAATAAGATTTAAGAAGGAAAGTTATTTGCTTACGGCGAGAGCCGGAAGATTGTGCTTCAGCAATTAGCTCCGTATAGGTTGCCTGTGTAGGAAAGTTAATATGCTAAAAAGCAGCATTTAATTATAAATTTAACGTATACTTATAAGGAAAGATATTTCGGGAAAATTTTACAAAGTAAATAACAGGTTTATACCTGAATCTCTTCAAAGTCTTCGTCCAGCCGGCCACAGAGCTTTTTGTACTCTCGATCTGCTTCTTCTGCGCGCTGAATGGAAGACTGTGTTTGAAGCTGCAGAAAAAGCCATGTGTACTTTAAATTCGTCTAGAATTCCACTTAAATTGAAAATTATTTTTATTCCCAGTGCTCGGGCAAGCAAAATTTTGCAGAAGCGAAGAAAATCAAATGCAAAAGCATTCGTCATTTCATTTAATTAATTCAGATTTTCACTCTGTCATTGTTATTTAGCGTCTTGAAACTTTTTTTACAGAAGCAAACAAACTTGAAGGTGAAGTACTTCTAAATTCATGAATCTATTTACATTTGATTCAATTTGGATTTAACGCTTCATATATGGCACCAAGAGGAAAATGCTTACAAACTATTAAATAGAAAAAGGCAAAGCATCCCTAATTTATAAATTTATCTACACTTCTCCTGAGTAGCCTTTAATCTTACAATTGCCCCTCAAACAAAAACCTTACAGAACTGAAGGAAAAAAAACATATCAACTGAACAATAATTTCGCCTAATCTGATACTCACACTCAATCACTGGCGGCTTTAGCAAAAATCTACAGAAATGATTATAATCATAGGCAAAGCGTTCCAGAACTATATATTTATGTGTAATTTCTCTCGATTTGGATTTCACACTTAATATTTTACCCTGCGAACATAACTCTGAAAAGAATCAAAGACTTATTCGTATAAAGTTGACTGAAATTCCACTTACTTCAAACTTTACTCTTACTATTTGCGCCCGGAGCAAACGTTTACCAGATCAAATGACGAAAACATTTGTATTTCATAAATTTAAAAACAATTTTCACTTAATCTAGATATTACACTCGTCTTATCAATTTTCCTTACCGAAGCAAAGAAAATGAAAGCCAATTCGGGCAAAATTCAGCTAACCTTGAGTCTCTTTGCGAGCCTGGATGAAGAAGCCTCTAATTCCTTTGAAAATGCAGAATAAATGTGGTCCAGTTCTCTCTTCATCGACTCCAAGCGATTCGAAGCCACGTCTCTGATATCCGAAATGCTGCATACCTTTGGAGTGGGCTTCGGAATGGCGGGTGAAGCGCGGGGCTCAGTTTGAGGCGTTCGGAGCAGAGAGAGGTTGACATTGAAGCCCTCTGTGATATGAGCAGAAGCAGAAGCCATTCTTTTTGTTTGGAAAGGGATAGGCGATGACAAGATAGGCAAGGGAGAAACACGATTGAGCACTGCTCTCTCATTGCCATTGCGCTTGCGGGAAAATCTTGGTGTCATTCCCTTCTTCATTTGCGCTGGGTGATTTTCACTGGATGCCCAAATGCTTAAACTGTTCTTTTCTGCATTGACTATGTATTCTAATTCCAAAACTTTACCTTTTATATGCACCCGGGTCAAGCCTTTTTTTTCATTAATTTTAAAATAAGCTATTTCCCTCCTACTTCAAAAACTATACTTATTTTGTGCTTTCCATATTCAAGAGTTGCTATTTTGTATATATACCTAGTTATACGAATATATTTTTTGGTAAAAGGTTTGAGGCTTGAACATTGTGTTTGTGCTTTCCATATTCAAGAGTTGATATTTATTTATATATATATATCTAGTTATACGAATTTTTTTTTTGGTAAAAGGTTTGAGGCTTGAACATTGTGTGTGTGTGAGAGAGAGAGTTCAAAATCACATTTAAAGGAACAAAACTCTGTCAATTTAAAAACAAAACCACAATTTATAAATTAAGTATATCAGTCATTCAAGCATCAAAACAAAGTCAAGGAACAATGGAACATTTCAAAACCCCTCCCAAAATTACAAAATTGATCAGAACAACAACTAAACATTAGATTGGTCATCTTCTTCCATCAAAGCCAACATTGCAGGTACTAGAGGGGAATGCGCAACATGAGTGAACAAAATAATCATCACTCTACAAACCTTCATAATTTGACCACACAGACAAGAGCCCAATTCCTTTTGGTGTGCTTTGAATGTATCATCTAGTTTAGATTCGTCAACTCTTGCAAAAAGCTCGTTTTAGAGCAACATAAATGCATTAAAAACCAATGTTTTTCATCAAATCTGTATGCCAAAACAAACCCTCCCACAAGCTCTTTCTCATTGTGAAGGTCATAATCACATATGGCATTATTCAAAGAATGCCTTAGAAAAATCTATCTTGCACATAATCCACAATCAATTGGGCAACTAGACCATAGTGTTGTAGAAGATCCATAGCATTAGAAAGAAAGACAAACGCTACCTAAGAAACATACAACATACACAAGTAACCATGTGGGAGTTGATGCAAATGACCACCCAAATCGTCGTTTCCACCTACGCATAGGGTAAGTGCACAAAGATGAGGGGCCAAAAAGGGGTCTTAAATGGCCACTTTTTCTTTTGAAATCAATAAATATTGACCTTGGATGAGAAATTGAGGATAGTTACACAAAAAAAAAAATGCAACAAAAACAAGGGTCATAATGCTCCGAGTCTACTTTCTAAACTACATTTAAAAAAAAAAATGGTAAAGATTAAGGGGTTCAAAAAAGGGAGCCACAAAAATAGGTGTTGTTTTTGTCAAAAAAACATAACATAGCGTCTGTTGTGGCTCCCTCAAAAGGTTAACTTTTTTTGGTATTTTTAAAATCACTTCATTGAGAAATTAGCTAACATCATGTAGTTTATGCCTAATTTTTCTAATAAGTTTTTAATGAATATATGAATTTTTACTAATTTTCAAAGTGAACACATCCTAAAAAATAGAATTTTGACCGTTCTACCCCTATAATTTTTTAAAACTAATTGAAAATCATTTTTTTAATATGTGTAGAATGGAGTCTAGTTTATAAAAATATATTTTTTTTATAATTTCAATAACGGTTAAAAAATAAAGTAAAAAATACCAAGCATTGGTTTTTGACA
Organism: Sequoia sempervirens; assembly: GCA_007258455.2. Lineage (NCBI taxonomy): Eukaryota > Viridiplantae > Streptophyta > Pinopsida > Cupressales > Cupressaceae > Sequoia > Sequoia sempervirens. The sequence continues at coordinate 50,595 of VDFB02049517.1, read as the reverse complement.
AAAATGGACACACAAACAAAAGAAGTTAAAAATGAAAGCTTTAATATTGTCAAAATATGAAAAAAAATACACCGTTAAATAGCTAGACAATCTAACATTACCCAAGTGTTTGATTTACTTGACCTTGAAACATGTGCAAACCTAACAATTAACATGAACGAGATCATGTGAAATTTCATAGAATATGCAAAAACATGTCTTTGGATGTTGGGAAGGCACTCCAAGCCTTTGGGTTGGAAATCCAAAGAAAATCCAAGCCAGAGGCATGTGGATTCTTAAAGTAAGACATAATTTGAGTGCATTATAATGCACTCACATTATATCTTTCCTTACATTTTGCTTCGTTTTGCTTGTTTATGCTTATGTTTCCCAAAGCATGACATAACAAGAGCAGGTTATAGCACGCTCTCATTATTTCTCATTTGAAATTGTTTATGTGTAAGTTTGTTAAATGTATGTTTGATGTATGTATGTTTGCATATATTTGTATGTATATGTGTATGTATTCTTGTATGTAGGTATGTATACTTGTATGTATGTATGCTTGTATGCTTGTATGTATGAATGTATGCTTGTATGTATGTATATATGCTTGTATGTATGTATGTATGTAGGTATGCTTGTATGTATGTATGTATGTAAGGGTTTTGGGTTTAGGGTATACAAGGGTGAGGGTATAGGTTATAGAGATGAGGGTTGAGGTTTTAGGGTTTAGGGTTTAAAGTATATGGTTGGGGGTTGAGGGTATAGGTTAGAGGGTTGAGGGTTTATAGTTGAGGGATAATATTCAGCTCATTGAGTGTATAAGATTAAGTCTATAAGGTATAGGGATTAGGGTTAGGATATTGGGTTTAGGGTTTTCCATATAGATTGAGGGTAAAAGGAATAGAGTGAAGGATTGAGAATGTATGGTTTAGGGTTTAATTATAGGATATAGGGACAATGTTCAGGGTTTAGCCCATATAAGGGTGAGGCTATAGTGTATAGTTATGAGGGTTGAGGGTGTAGGGTTCAAGGTTTAAGGTATAGGGTTAAGGATTGAGGGATTAGGGATTAGGTATATAGTTGAGGGTATAGAGTTGAGGGTTTATAGCTAAGGGATAATGTTCAGGGTTGAGTGTCTAAGGTATAGGGTTTAGGGTTTAAGGTTGAGGGTATAAGGCATAGAGATGAGGGTTGAGGGTATAGGGTATAGGGTAGAGGTTTGGGGATTGAGAGATAATGTTCAGGTTTGAGTGCCCAAGGTTAAGTGTATAGGGTATAGGTCCATTAGGGTTTAAGATATTGGGTTGACAAATTAGGGCTTTAGTATAGGGTTGACGGCTGAGGTTGTAGGGTGTGGGGTTTAGGGTTTAAGGGTTGAGGGTTTAGGGTTTAAGGGTTGAGGGTTGAGGATTTGGGGTTGAGAGTTTAAGGGATAATGGTTGAAGGGTTGAGGGTTTAAGGGTTGAGGGTTGAGGGATTAGGGTTTAACGTATAGTGTTAAGGGTTGAGGGTTTAGGGATAAGCTTTAGGGTTTAAGGTTTAATGGTTGAAGGTTAAGGCTTTAGGGATTGGGTTTATGGATCAGGGTTAAGAGATTAGGGTTTAAGGGTTGAGGGTTTGAGGGTTTAAGGGTCAAGGGTTTAGGGTTTAAGGGTTGAGGGTTTAAGGGATTAGGTTTTAAGAGTTGAGGGTTTAAGCGTTGAGGGTTAAGAGATTATTGTTTAAGGTATAGGGTTGATGTATTAGGGTTGAAGATTTAATGTATATGGTAGAGGGGTGAGGGTTGAAGGATTATGGTTGAGGATATAATGTATAGGGTGGAGGGTTTACAGTTGAGGGTTGAGGTTTGAGGGTTTAAGGGTTGAGGGTTGAGGGTTGAGGGTTTAGGGATAGGGATTATGGTTGAGGGTTGATGGATTAGGGTTTAAGGGTTGAGGGTTGACAGATTAGGGTTTAAGTTATAGGGTTGAGGGTTTATGGGTTGAGGGTTGAGAGTTTAAGGTTTAAGGGTTGAGGGTTTAGGGTTTAAGGGTTGAGGTTGTAAGGGTTGAGGGTTGAGGATTTAAGGATTGATGGTTTGATTGATTAGAGTTTAAGGTTTGAGGGTTTAAGGATTGAGGGTTACGAGATTAAAAGGTTTAAGGTATAGGGTTGAGGGATTAGGGTTTAGGGTCTAATGTATAGGGTATTGGGTTTAAGTTTTGAGGGTTTATGATTTAAGGGCTGAGGGTTGAGGGATTAGGATTTAAAGGTTTAGGGTTTAAGGGTTGAGGTTTGAGGGTTTAGGGTTGAGGGTTTAGGGTTTAAGGTATATGGTTGAGGGATTAGGCTTGAGGGTCTAATGTATGGGTAAAAGCACAAACCTATGTCACATTTGTGGCCAAATAAAGTAATCCGACCAGATTACTTTTGGCCGAATCCACGGGGTAGCAACATGGCGCCTACGTGGCTCCACATTTTTGGGCAAGTTACTTTCGGTCGAAACATTATCAGCCAAAAATGGGTTGATATGGCACCCATGTGGCTCCACTTGTTCGATCGAGTATATTTTGGTCGAAAATGTGTTGATCAAAAATATCAAAATAAAATAAAAAAAGCTAGGCCAACTATTTTGAACGCTCGAGTGAAAGGATTGAGGGCGAGAGCTTGTCAGCCGAGGTCAACACCAACAATGACCATATTTTCCCAAGTTCCATCTAGGGCCATTTGTTGGATTGTTTTATCTGCATTGTTTGTGTTCTATCTCATTTGGGAGATTTGTTGGATGTATTCTAGGTTAGGGTTTCATTAAAATGTGAAAAGAAATTTTTCTGATGGATTTTATTGGTAGAAAGATATTAAATTTTGTGTTGTTTGTGATAATGATGAAGGAAATATATAAATTTGGGCATTAGCAAACTTGTAATCCTTTCATTTGTTCATAAAATTTCTTGTAGCAGTGTTATAATGGCTTGGCCTTGAGGACTCTCCCTAGTATGTTGCCTTCTTTTAACCTCCGTTATACTCTTGCCATGCTAAGTTTGGCATTTGAGCTTAACACAATATTGAAGTCCTTACTTTTGAGGTGGTCTTATGGCTCTATTATCATATGAGGATAACTCAATAGGATTATCATGACTATTTATCTCACCCTCCAACCTATGCTTGTTTTGAGGAACTACACATTTAAAGCGAAATGAAAGAAAATAGGGAAACACTTGCTCTACTTAACTCATTTCTATCGTTTGATTCTTATATTGAAGAAAACAAAAAATAGTCTTTGTTACTACAAAAAGAAATAAAATCTTTGTTACTGTAAAAAGAGCACAATGAACAATAAGAGTAAACCAAATTTACAATTCCAAGCAAAAGATGGAAAAAACTAGCTGTACTTGCTCTCCTTTACTCATTGTTGTCCTCCTACTGATCTCACAAACTCCAAAGATAACCATAGTTCTAATATTTTGGAAACATGTAGACGACAGCAACAACCCAACTTTTAATTTTATATTGGAAATGTGAATGACAACAAGAGGGACAAATTTTTAATTACAAGAAATCCTTCACTGCATATTTTTCCAGAAAAAATAGCTACCATAGGTGGAAGCATATCAATCTTGAAACATTCATAAAGCAAAAGATCACTCGCTATTCGAGATAAGGAAAAATAAGGAAAGTTGTAAGAAACATTAGAGCTTCTTAGAAGTTTTTACCATTTCACAGCATTAATTGTCTCCATTAGCAACTTGATATAGCCTAGGCAGTTTGTTCAAGTAAAGACTTTGTTTCTACTTCAAAAATGACACTATTATTATGCATGATGATTGTCCTATGTGATTGTTGAAGAATCCCTGGTGATAGATCATTAGTCTCGCTATATGACTGGGTGATGATTGTCCTTTGTGAGTTTGCTATACATTATAATTTTATGAAGCATAATGATGATATGGAACTAAAATTACACAATTTGTGGTTGTGTTCCTTGTTTCAATGGCCTTGAAAAACATTATGTGTGGACACTAATTGTTTAATACTCTCACAAAGCTGTTGGGATGACAATATTTATGTATTATCATTTAATAAAACCTGATTCTAACCTTGTACCATTGCTAAAGACTCTTAGGGTAGGGTGTTGCTGAGGATTTTTAGGAACAGTTTAAAATTGATGGTCACATGAACAGTTCAATTTAAAATATTAAGCTTCTTTGAAATTTTCAACTTAAATAAAAGAAACAAAGCAAAACCACCAAATTTGTACAGACAGACAAATAGGCTAGTAGATGGCCATTATTATTTCCTTATTATGAAAAGGAAGAAAAATTAGAGCCCATGAGTGGTGCCAGTTTAAAACTGGTGGTCCCATGAACAATTCAATTTAAAATATTAAGCTTCTTTGAAATTTTCAACTTAAATAAAAGAAACAAAGTAGAGCCATCAGATCTGTATAGACAGACAAATAGGCTAGTAGATGGCCATTATTATTTACTTATTATGAAAACGAAGAAAAATTAGAGCCCATGAGTCGTGCCAATTTAAAACTGGTGGTCCCATGAACAGTTCAATTTAAAATATTAAGCTTCTTTGAAATTTTCAACTTAAATAAGAGAAACAAAGCAGAACCACCAGATCTGTGTAGACAAACAAATAGGCTAGTAGATGGCCATTATTATTTCCTTATTATTAAAAGGAAGAAAAATTAGAGCCCATGAGTGGTGCCACTACCTGGTGCTCACTACAATTGTCTATGGAAAAAGATAACAGTGTAGCAAGCGTAAAACCCCTGTTTTTGTCGAGTGTTGTAGAAAGTAGAATAGAACACGAAAAATAAGATTATATAAATACATTCAATGCATTCAATCTAATCATCAAAAAAACATCCAAGAAATCATTCAAAATCCTCACAGTCTAGAACATTTAAAGAAGCAATTAATAGTGATACACTTGAATTTGGTACACTAAATGAGTAACAAGTATACATTCTAACAAGCTCTTTCCTACTATCTTTTATGTTTATACATTTTCTAAGAGTTGATCTAAGAGAAATCCTCTCCTCGTGACTAAACATGACAACCATTTACTTGGCATTTGCAAATACTTCTAGTTTCCAAATCTTAAGGAAGAATAAAGTAGACAACTATTCATTAGGTGAGTAGAAGAGAAAAACCTCACTATGCATAGGGATGAGTCCAAACATGAAATACTAGAGTCCATGACCATAAATTTGTTTTCCCAAACTTGTAAACTCACCCCTTGACAAAGCATAAATCTATTGTAGACTCCAAGGTACTTCATAGATAGAGGCATTAATTTATGAGCTACACAAGTCTTACTCCAAAATCTTCTTCATTACCATTCATTCTTTGGCCATAGAGCTAAGTAACCTGATTGTCACATTTATATTTCCTAGAACACTTGTACATTTATCATATTACTACTACATTTATAAAATTAGTTAAATTAGGTAACTGGTTTGTGCTTGATTGATTATATTCCTTTAAATAGCTTAGGCTATCTCTAATGAAAATCTATTTTCCTTCATGTTTTTATGAACTTGATTGATCCTACTTGACTTGGTTTAATTTTAGGGTTTCTTCTTCCTATTGGGGTTTTCTAAATCTACCCTTTTTTATGTTTAATTTTCAAATTTGGAAATCTTTAAATATTATCTTGATTCATTACTTTGTCCTTTTATATTAGGGTTTTTGAGATTTGTTGTGAAATCTCTTTATACACCTTAACTAACCTTAGCCAATCCACTAGTGTTTCATTTTCAAATCTCATGTCACTAGTATTTCTAATTTTTCCAATTTGAAAGTATATTTTTAATCTTTATTTTCATGTCTTTTGGTTGTACCACAAGTCAATTAGGATCCTAATCTTCCACCCAGGAGTGGTTTTCTAAACCTTACCATGACCCAGACCAATGAGAATGATTTATATTCTTATGTGTATGTATGTATGTATATGTGTACATGTATGTGTGTATGTATGTATGTATTATATATACATATGTGTACATGCGTGTATGTATGTATGTATATGCATATATATATGTATGTACATGTATGTATATGTACATGCACATATATGTGTATGTGTGTATGCATGTACATGTATTATATATACATATGTGTACATGTGTGTATGTATGTATGTATATGCATATATATATGTATGTACATGTGTGTATGTACATGCACATATATGTGTATGTGTGTATCTATGTATGTATGTATGTGTGTATGTATGTGTGTATGTGTGTATTTATGTATGTATGTATGTATGTACATGCACATATGTGTGTATGTATGTATGTATTATATATGTATGTGTATGTGTGTATGCATGTGTGTGTGTATGTATGTACTTGAGTATGTACATGTACATGAATATATGTATGTATATGTACGCACGTGCATGTATATATATATGTACATGTGTGTACATGTATGTATATAGACATACATACATATGCATACATGTATATATATACATGTGTACATGCACACATACACATATATATGCATGTACATACATGTACATACACACATACACATACATATATAATACATGTACATACATACACACATACACACATACACATATATGTGCATGTACATACATATATATATGTATATACATACATACATACACACATACATACACACACACACACACATATATATATATATATACATGTGTACACACATGCACTCCCACAAACATACATGTGTACATACATACATACACATAAATGTATATATGTACATACACAAATGTATTGAAAGTCTTAGATTTGGAGTTGTCAAATTTAGATTATGTTATCTAAGTTGTTGCAAAAGGTGAACTATTGAGTTAAGTTCATTGAAGAAGAAAATAAATTAAATATGATGAAATAAAGGTCATTCCATGCTTACAAGGCCAAGGTTTCTAATCAAACATAGCATTCCCGAGGCCTAAATTCATCTTTGATTAAAGAAAAAGATGATATCAAAGGAGATATTGTGCCTACAAAACATGTGTACAATGTTTATATTTTATTCCTAAGGAATTTATTTCAAAGAATTCAAACTTTATTACTTTAATATGTTTTAAGTTAGATAAAAAAATTAAGGAAATGTTAACCTTTTTATTTAGTGTTTGATTTAAAAAATAATTGATTACAAAGAAAGTCTAGATATATATGTGACCAATTGTAATGAAGAGTATTTTTTTATTTTGATCAAAATTTGAGTATAGAGTGGTTGAAAGGATAAATATATTTTTTCCACATTTATTCTTGGTCGAATATTACATGCATCTATGATTTAATAGGTTCACATAGAGATGGATATAAAGTTTGAACTAGATCTCATCAGATACATTTAAATTTAAAAATGTTTTCTAGTTTTGAAACCTGAAAATTTTACCTTTAATTTAAATATATATTTTTTTTTAGTTTTGAAAAAATTTCAATTTAAATTTGTTTAGTTCATCATGTAATTTTGTTTTAATGATATGCATATCTATATCTATTTATATATATCATGGCCGATGAGGGATCTCATCATTCCCCTCGTTTTGAGCGAGAAGCTCAAACTAGATCAAATATATTTCAGGATAGTATTGCTAGATTGGACAATGCTCTAAAATGTTTAGAGCAAACAATTCACAACTCCCCCAATTTGGCTAATCAAGATAGATTAGTCACTATTAGACAAGAGATTATTAAGATGATCGAGACAATTCGATCATACAATCCTTATGATGAAATCAGCATTAAGCAGTTTTATTTTTCTCTTGCCAAGAGTGTTACTAGCACAGTGAAACATAGAGAAGTTGCCAAATTAGTTTCAGGTGAAAATGTGTTATCCATGTTCCCATTTTATAGAGGAAAAAATAAAATTAGAGGATATGTGGTTACGAGGTGTGAGATCCTCTTGTTGCACCATTCATATACCCTAGATAGTTGGCAACACATCATAGATGGCCTCACAATGATGAGCTACCATTGTATTTTGTCAAACAGATCTATGCAGAATTTTATTTACATATAGAGGTGGACTACACATCTTATCCTAAGAATGTTGGCCAAGGTAAAGGTCATTTTTCTGACAAACCACAATTTAGACCTTCAGATTTTCCACCTCCTGTGGACAAGAGGGCATTAGTTGGCCCAAACCTTTTGGTTTTACCAAAACGTTTGGAATTGGCAGTAGCAGGGGAGGCAGCAACAGGCTACACTCAAAGTCATATTTTTGAAAACATTGCCTCTATTATGATGTAGATTGATCAGATTTCATCTGATCGAGTTGGTAGATACTTATTACACCCACAAATCAACCTTCCTCCCACTGAGGCTACATCTGCATCATATGATCCATTTATTAGTGTCGATCTACCTACTCTTGCAGATGTCAAACATATGACCCACATGACTCTACCTAATACATGTAGACTCTCAATTTTGGATTTACCAGCAACATATCAGGTTATCAGTGAGGACCATGGGATTGCTCTTGATAGGGTACCAGACTTTATTAGACAACGATATCCTCATACACATATGAGCCACAGGGTGAGAAATGCAGCTCAGGATATTCCACATCAACCTATAGAATCCAATGCACATCATGTTTCTATTGATCCTTTAGCTTGTCCAAGTAGTTGTCAAGATGTTACAGGTCACGTTGAGGCTACTGTGACACCTGATCCTATCCATGGGACATATAGTTGACTTCTTTTTGCTACTAATATTGTACATGCTACAGAGCCCCATGCGATGTCTTTACATTCTCGTGATCTTAGTGACATTAGTAGAGCCATCAAGCAGGCACAACAGGTACTTTCAATTTATAATTTAAATACATATATATATATATAATTGTGTTCTAAAAAATTATGTAATGCATTTTAAAAACTTCTAGGGGTTTAACTCATTGAAATTGTGTACTTGAAAATTTTAAGCAGTATGGTGATTTCCCAAACTTTGGAAATTTGGAGCATGATGGCGATACCATGCAGTATGTGCATATGAGGTACATTTAAATTTAATTTTAAAAAACTAATTAATTGATGTTTAAGTTTGAACACATTGAACTCAAGTACATTGTAAAAAATTTAGATAATTTTACATATATATGTACTTGAAAACATGCAAGGGTTGGGATGAGGCTCAGGACACAGATCAAGAGATATTGGATCGGGACATGGATCCACACATCTTGGATCAGTAGATTGATCAGTCCATGGATTGAGGGAGATATCGAGTTGTGGATCGAGGGAGAGATCGAGCCATGGATCGAGGGAGAGATCGAGCCATGGATCGAGGGAGAGGTCGAGGGAGAGATCGAGCCATAGATCTGATGATTCTATTCATACCAGACATCCCTCTCTTTGAGATTTTTTTTATAGTATTACATGTTTGAGATCATATTACTACATGTTGGAGACACTTTTTATGATTTATGTATTGAACATTTGCATGTGTTACATACTTATGTTTTATGGTACACATATATATATATAATTGTTATAATTTACATGTCACATTCATACAGTTATGTTTTATGGTTTGAATCTAGGTTTGTTATATACGTGCATTATTATGGTTTGATGAACTCACTTACATTACATCTATAAATACACCGTGCATTAAATTAGTTTATGGTTTTATTTATTTAGCAAGGAAAAAGTACCTTTATTTAAATTTAAATGATGGTTTGTTCAAATGCACTTGTTGTACATATAGATAACTTTACATTGTGAAATCAAAATGTTGGACTCCACTATCTAATGGTTGCTATTTGTAAATTTAAAAAGATGGACATGTACATGTAATTAATTTAAATAAATAGTTCGAATGAATTTGTCTTTAATAAATAGGTCAAGAAATAGAAAAAATTGAATGCAAATATGCTTGAGATTAATGCTATATATTTTAAAGTAGAACATAAAAATGCAATTGGAAATAGATGATAGTTAGATTGAATTCTTTAAAGCTCTAAATTTTTATTTTTAAAGTCAGTATAGGTTGAATACATTTAAATTGTGCATATATCATGCTATACATGAACCTAATTTCTAATTCCATATAATCTAATACACATGTTCGTTTGAATGTGCATGAAAATAATTATTGAACTAGATGATGAGCTATACTTGTGTCCAGTTGAATGTAAATGAAATCATATATATATATATATATATATTTGAAAGTGTTCACTTAAGAATGAACCATATAATTCAAAGAAAGCATGCAAGCTATAAGTGGAGTTGAATGTAAATGAAATCAAATTTCTAGTCTTGAAAGTTTAAGAATTCCATGTGGAACATTTATATATATGCAATTGGAAATTGATATATATATTTAAATCTTGAAAGACATGCACATTTAATATTAAATTAAAAATTGATGAAAATTCTATATAAATTAAAAATTGATAAAGTAGATCTAGATCTTCCTAGATGACAATTCTATATATAAATTAAAAATTGATCAATCCATATTTAATTGTACTAGAAAGATGGACCATTACATACATGGTCTCAAGCTATACATGGTAAACAAAGTTAAATTGATGCCAAAATGTAGCTATCTCAAGCACCCCAAACACCATCACTATGATTCACTACAATGTTCATATATTCCAATGCACCTTGAGGTGAACAAGAAAGACCAAACCAAGAGAACCTGGATACAATCTAACATTAACAAAATGGATAAATAATTTAGTTCTATACTTAAAAGATAGGAGCTAATGTTCTTAAGAAAATTTGGATTTTAAAGATGAAATCAAATTATAAGGTCAAGTGATTTTTTATTAGGAGATTGGATTTGAAATGGATGATAGTCCAGATTAAGGATAAGGTCCCTAGATGTTGAAAGCTTTGGGTGATGACGAAAGGACAATATGATGTATGGACTAGATTGAGACCAAGTAACCAAATTTTGATGTTCAAGTGATGTTTTTTTATTATTAAGGATGGAGAATGGATGTATGGTTGAGATGGATCTAGATGGATAATTTTTAAATGATTCTAGGATGATTATGGTTAAATGGGTTATTACAAGTGATAAAACTTGATCTTAACTTGATGATTAGGATGAGGGATGCTTACCTGATGAAAATAATAAAATTAGGATGTGATGATTAGGATACATGAAAATCCAGATGATCATTTAAAATTAGTGAATGTCGTGCATTAGTAATGTATAAAAATAAAGAAAACTAGAGACAACATTTATGTCTAGATTCTTCACCACTTAAACACCAAATCAACTAGATAATTATATAAGTATGTGGAGTTGAATGTTCAAATGAAATGAAAGATTTGAATGTGAACTTAAGAATTTCGTGGAACATAAATAAATTTCAATGCAAAAGTGGAACATAGACTAGGTTTTGTATAAATTGTTGCACATATATATATATATATATATATATATATATATATATATATATTCAATCTAGCTCATGTATATAAGTGGAGTTGAACAAATATTTAAATTCAAAGATTTGAAAGTGAAATTTTAACAATTCCATGTCAAACATAAAAATTTACAATCAAGGAATCTAGAGAGATGATATAAAGAAATTTCTAGAGATTCTCAAGAGTGAACTTAAAAGAATGAACCGTGTCCAACATGTAAAAATACAATTGGAAATTTAGATGATTTAAAGGAATTTAGGCAAAATGTAAATGAAAACATTTTTAAAGTCACCAGGTTTTGTATCAAGCATAAATATGATCTAACATACATGTCACATTCTAAAAAAAAAAACCATTCTAAATCATGTCACATGTCCAATCAATACAAATATATATTATCTAGATTTGGAGTCATAAATGTGTGCATATATCCAAAAAACAACTTAAAGCTCCTGGTACATAAAATCTGGATCCTCTCTGTCTTTAATTATCTCTAAAATCTTCTCATGATCTTCAATAGGCAACCTCCACTTTTGTTTGGAACATCCTCTTTTAGGTAAAGTTTCTAAATTTATTTTTGTTTCCAAAACTAAGTGACTATAATGTAGAACCTTTTGTCCTAGCCTATAATTAACAAATATAATACCATTTTTATCTATCTTTATTTGTTGATAATATGTGCCTTCAATAACGACTGATCCAATGGGATACTCTTGTCCATCACCATCAGTCATCGATTCAACCAATTTTCTTTTTGGTTGTGTACATCTTAGTAGATAATAATCTACACCTTACATATTTTCAGGATCTGCAACTACAATGAAAATATCTCCTGTACACACACCACATATTTACATATTTAAGTAAATTATACATTTAAAAGTTGTAAAAATTTATATTTTATATTTGAAACTTACTTAAACATAGAACATATAAATATAAATATAAATCTGTATTTTAACTAAATTAATTAATTTCCATACCTATAACAACTAAATCAGTTACACATTCGTAATTAGCTTAATATAGTGGATCATAGACATCGACATTGCCATCTTCAGCAAAAGGAGGCATTGATATTAATTGTTTCATTTCCCATTGTGAAACATACCCATCTCTAATATTCTCACATTGATCAATATTTGCATTGTCCTCAATGCAATCAATACAAAAACATGATTTTTTTCTCACATTCATGGCATAAGGCCTACTACTCCCTGTTGTCATGATTTGATGCAGAATTCTAATACCATGAATTGCTTGACAATTTTAAGGATTTGATCGATCAATATCTATTTAAATTTAAACTTGAAAATTCAATTTGAAATCATGTATGTACTTGAACTTTGAAATTCAATTTTTTAACAAATTTTGACTAGACATACATACCTGTAACTTCCCAAAAATACCATGTTTTGTATGTTGAGTCATGAGCAGAAAAATGACTTTTACACCATTCAACAATTTCGTTTGCATTCTGTATGGAATTACCTACAAGTTACACACAAGTTGGCACAATTTTTCACCTATTACTTTCAAGGAACTTAAAATAATTTAATTTAGTTAAATTAAATATATATATATATATCTAATCTTTTAAAAAATATCAAGCTAAATTGGACATATATATATATGGTGAAAACTTTACATACCAGCAAGTTCATGTTGACGAAGTGCACGCTTCACACATGCTCCTACTCCATCATGCTCTCCTTTTCCATGTCCACTCTCATAAAAATTCCACAAAAATTTGGTGTTGCGTCTAGCATGTTGACTGCTTAACCAAACAAAGGCTTTTCCAAACTTAAATTGTCCTGTGAAGTTACACTTAATTAAGCACTTGAAAACCAAATTATCTTCAAAAAAGTAATTATATATATAGATTTAAGCAATCAAACAATTTAAGTCTCAAAGTTAAAAGTAAATATAAATTAAATAAAAATAATTTAAAAACCAATGTACTTACCAGCACATCCATTAGACCATATCCAGTGTTGTTCTTGATTTCTGCCACGTCGTCTTAGTTCTTCAAAAAACATTTTGAAACAATGAGCTACATAGCTTCTATCATGATTTGTATCATCACTGATATAAAAGTGAACCTCTTTGATGATAATTCTATCATCTTTGCTACTTTGTATTCCATCGACCGCTAACTCTACATGCCTGTAGCAAACTTGCACAAAGATTGCAACTTGCTTTGAATGGTAATATTGACTTTGAATCTTAGTTTGAAGACTAAATGTATAGTTCTCAGAGAAATCTACAATAGAAAGAATACAACCCGGTGGAAAACAATTCTTTGAATAATGAAATTGCTTAGATTGCCATCTTGCACCATGACAATGTTGGATATGTGGATATGTGATATTGTGAAATTTACTCATGAATTCATTATAAGAAAATCCACTCTCTTTGAGAACAATTCTTTTGGCCTCAACTCCTGACTTAAGTGTGTCTCATATTAAAATCTCTTCCAAGTAACTTGCATTTCATTATTGTCAACATGTAAAAGATTCTTCAAGTATCCACAATCATTACATACATTTTTTATACACTAAACATTGAATTCATCCGAATTTTCTGATCTTTCACATAGAAGAGACTTCACAAATTGTGTTGTGCTTCCAGGGATGGCTAAATTTTGATCAATTGTTGCCATAACTTTTCTATATGATTGTAGGTGTAGATCAAATTCAACATGATTTCGACAACAACAAGTTTCACGTACTTTATTTATACGTACAAATGATGGTCGTAGTGTTTCAAACATCCTTTGACAAATCTTCACATTTAAAAATTCTTGTTTAAATGCTTCAAAAAGTTCACTTTGTGTTGTATCTATAAAATGTTTTGGATGAGAAATTTTTGTACCATCATCACCTATTATTTGTATAGTATTCCTTCTATTGGAAGAAACATGAGAGTGGGTGGTCCAATATTCAACTACTTGTTTCTTTACATCTTTTGAAATTCTATCTTTTTGAGGAACCCTACAAATATTTACCCAATTTTTCTCAATTTATCCATCTATTTCATCTCTCTTTTCAATATATCTTTGAACGGTTCTCCTAGAAACATTTAGTAATTCAGAAATTGCTTGAACTTGTCTTCTATGTGATAATTTCTTACTAGAAATTACAGTCATCAACGCTTTACGTGCAACACTTAAATCACTAGATCGACTCTTCTTTTCAATACATTCTAATGCTTCTTGCAGGTTTTCAACAATTGTTTGTTTTAAATCTGATGGCCTTTTCCTATTATCAACCCCTAACAACTCCAAAATAGGGGTCACTTCTTTTCATTTAAATAACTTTGCAATTAATTGTGCTCTTCTAATTAGAGATTTCTCTTCAAAAAATTCATCCCATATTTTTTTAGAGTGTAATTTTAATCTGCTTTCAAATAACATATCTTTAGATGAAATATTATTGAAAAGAGAATCTTTATCCATCTCCATCAAATGTTCCATACCATAGTCCAAAACATTTGTATTAGTACTAGGTTCAGTTTGTTCTTGTACCTGTATGTCACCTTGATCATCAATATTTTCCATGGGTTGTTGTTCAGTAGATGTTCCTTCATCCACTTTTCTCTTTCTTTGTCTTACTCGTGTTCAATCATACTTCCTTGATCTAGCCCTTGGATTTGCCATCACAAATTACACTCAAATTTGAATGATTGCCTACATACAAATTTGTACACACATAAGCTTTCCATGAAACATGTACATGTACTATAGCATAAATATTTTAAAAAGCTTGTAACTAGATGCAAAACATAAACATAAAATATTTAAACAAAAGTTTTTAATAAAAATAAACATGCAAAATAGAAAATATTTTTAATTGAATAATAAATATATTTCTACAAATATTTATTTGATGTTAATATTTTAATTAAAAAAATAGTGAAAACAAACTTCAAATGCATTTTTCATAAAAACATAATCAATTAAATAAGTTGAAGATCAATACATACCTTAAAAATATCTCTCCTCTTCTCCAAATGCCTTTTTTTTTGTTGCAATAAGTCTTGTAAATTTCGGAAATGATAAAACTTCTAACATGTCAAAATAAACCTTCTTTAATCGAAAACAGTCAAGAAATTTTTGAAATATTTGTTATTTTTGAATTTTTTGAATTTGATAAATTCAAAAGAAAATAACTTTATTGTATTTCAGTTATTTTTGGTTGAGTACTTATCGGCTGATAGGTTTGCGATCGATTAATTTTCGGCCGATCCATTACCAGTCGAGAGGGTTTTGGCCGAAATATTATTGGTTGAAAACAAGTCGGCCGAAAACGTCTAGTTGGCATCCTACATGGCAGCTAACTCATCATTACTCAAAATTTTCTGAAACATTCATCTTTGGCGGAGTCTTTCTCTATTCAGATTGATCTTTTTGCAAAAAATAAAAATACCCTTTTGTAGAGCTTAAAGTGTAGAATCCAAATATATAATTTTTATAATATTTTGATTAGTTTTAATATGTTTTATTTTTAAAATAATGCAAGTAGGTTTTAAAAATAAAAAAAGAGGTTGATTTGATATTAAAAAATGATAGTAAAGCTTATTAAAATGTTTTAAATATTATATGGGGCATAAGAGGAGAGGGTCTACTTCAAAAGGGTGTGTTTTGTTTTTTGAAAATGATTAAAAAAATTGAAATTAGTTGACGGTCCATGAAAACTATCAAATTCTGACATGTTTGACTTTAAAACGTTATTACGAGAAAAATATACATCAAAATGTGATTTTTTTTTTCCATGCACAAGATATTGAAATTACCTATTTGGAAAAAAAATAGGGAGAAATGAAGTTTTTTTCATTTTGTTTCTTTACGGTCCATGAAGTCACTCTTTTATGAAATTTTCAGCATTCCAAAAGTTGTCCTTAAATTGATAAAAACATAATAAATAAATAAATAAATAAAAATTTAAAAATTACAGGAATAAACTACACCAAAATTTTTACATTTCATTAGTTTACACCATTTTGAAATTCAAAACATAAAGACCACTTTTATGTGGTCGAAGTTCAAAAAAAAATTTGTTGTTGGCTGATTCCTTTATAAAGTGTGACACAGGTTTGTGCTTTTACCTATATAAGGTAGAGGGTTTACAATTGATGGTTGAGGGTTGAAGGATTAAGGGTTTAAGGGTTGAGGGATTAAGTATTTAAGGTATAGGTTTGAGGGATTCGGGTTGAGGGTTTAATGTATAGGGTTGAAGGTTTAATGTATAAAGTAGAGGGTTGAGAGTTGAGGGTTGAGGGTTGAGAGATTAAGGGTTTAAGGGTTGAGGGTCTAAGGGTTAAGGGTGTAGGGTTGAGGAATTAAGGGCTTAAGGGTAATGGTTTAAGGTTTGAGGGATTAATGTATTAATGGCTTAAGGTATAGGGTTGAGGGATAAGGGTTGAGGATTTAATGCATAGGATAGAGGGTAGAGGGTTTAGAGTTTAAGGGTTTAAGAGTTGAGGGTTGAGGGTTGATAGATTAAGGGTTTAAAGGTTGAGGGATTAATGTATTAATGGTTTAAGGTATAGTGTTGAGAGAT
This sequence comes from Sequoia sempervirens, assembly GCA_007258455.2. Taxonomy (NCBI): domain Eukaryota; kingdom Viridiplantae; phylum Streptophyta; class Pinopsida; order Cupressales; family Cupressaceae; genus Sequoia; species Sequoia sempervirens. The sequence goes on along the minus strand of VDFB02049517.1, from coordinate 33,658 downwards.
TATGATTGAGGATTTAGTATATAGGGTACAAAGGATTGAGGGTTGAGGGATTAGGGTTTAAGGGTTGACTATTGAGGGATTAGGGTTGAGGTTTGAGGGTATAATGTATATGGTAGAGGGTTTACAGTTGAGGGTTGCGGATTGAGGTATTAAGGGTTAAGGGTTGAGGGATTAAAGGTATAGGGTCAAGGGATTATTGAGGGTTTACTATATATGGTATAGGGTTAAGGGTTGAGAGTATAAGGTTTAAGGGTTTAGGGTTTAAGGGTTGATGGTATAGGGTTTAAGAGTTTAAGGTTTGAAGGTTTAGGGTTTAGGGTTGAGGGATTAAGTTTGAGGGTCTAATGTATAAGGTAGAGGGTTTATAAGGTTAATGGTTGAGGTTCTAATGTCACAAATCCTAAGGCAGGCGCTAACCATCTACCAAAAATCTCCCCCTCAATGTTACTTGAGGGGATTCAAACCTAGCACCTTTGAATTTGATACCAATTGTTGGCCCCACAGTCATCATTGTGTCAAAGGTCAACCTATTAATTCCCTCTATAAAACTACTAGAGTTAATGGATCCACGGGAGGTGGTTAAACCATGTCATGAATCTTGAGAGGAGTGTTGACCATCTACCAAAATAATCAATGTCCCAAATTTGAAATAATATCTAGACTCTTTTGTCTTTTACAAATTTTCCATTAGTTGTTGCCTCAATAGTTCACATGGATCATAATCTACTCCTTTCTCAATCATCTCATATGTTGTGTTGATGGTGGTAGACGATACAAAATTATCTCTATTAGAGAAGTATAGCTTGTAACCAATCATCAGTGATGCATATTTAATAGTTAGGTTTCTTATATACTTTATTATCAATGATCTCTTACAATACGTTGCACCTGTCCTCTCCATTACAACCTCATTATTTACAAACTTAAGTACTAGAACTAGTCTGATTGAGCACAAACCCATCACAACCCTGATTACCTCCTTGTTAATCATGTTGGGAATATCTATCCATACAAACCTATCATGAATATGGCTTAGTGCAATTCTTACCCAAGAATCAACATGGAAAAAGTTAAGAAACCCTTTCTAAACATCAAGCTTCTTTGTTACCAAATTTTGATATTCAAGTTTTAGTGCAAAATCATCATCGATGAGCTCATTTTTTCACACATGACCAAGCTTTGAGTGGTCATACTCTTCCAATTTTTCGTGAATATAGATCCTTATGTATTTTGTGTGTAAAACACCATATGGGACCCTCAAGAATGTGTCATCTGAGTCATCTTTTGTAGATTTATCTGGATGTTTCTTAAAATTTGGTTGGGGTCATTATGAGACCTCAACAACCCTTGGAGTAGCCATTTCAATTATTTTCAAAACACTTTCTAAAAAAACTAGGGAAAGATAAAACTATAAATACCTTTTAATTTGCTTTTCAACTAGGCTTTTGTTCACACTACATTTATATTTGAATGATCTTCACTTTTTCAATACTTATTTGCAAATAAATTTTGATTAAGTGTAATCACTTATAAACCTTTTCGACTTAACCTAATTTCACATTGAATACTCAAGTTGAAAAGTTGATAAAAATCCTAACTGTCTACATAGTCAACTTCAAATGCTTCACAGATTTTTGCATCTTGATGTTTTCTACTATGATCATCTCCAATAGATCAAGAACATTGATCCAAATCTCATATCCATGTGTTGAAGCATTAACACTAGTTCTTTGGTAGGGGATGAAATATTTTCCATTAAATCTCCCCTTGAGCCAAAGCTCCCAATTTAGTTTTTGAAGGAAAAATTTGCACTAGATGTTGATACAAACTCATCCTTACCTTTGTCCCATCCTTCTTTTTCCAAATTTTATTCATCTCCTTCTCTTTCTCTTCTGGATCACTATTTTGTACTGGATCATTCTTCTTTACCGTATTATCCTTCGTCATATTTCTACTTTTGCAAAACTTAGAAATGTGTCCAAGCCTATTGCAATTGTAGTATATGGCATTCTTTTGAACTAGTTTACTTCCATTCATTCTAGATTTGAATTGATTAGATTTATACCCAAATCCATTGCATATAAAATAATAGCCATTGAAAGATTGAACCATTCTACCATTGTTATAACTTCATTCATCATTTGATTTCTTTATTCACTAGCTCTATGACCAAATGATCTCTTACATGTGAAACATTGACTAGGAAAAGATGGAACATTTTGATTTATTCTACTTCTACATTCCATAACCTTATGTCCAAATTTATTGCAAGAATAATAGAAACCTTTAAAATATGGGTACCTTTGTGCATTTGGTTGTCTGGACAATAGTCTTCTAGCTTCATTCCTTTAATTCTAGATTTGCTTGCCATTGCTCTTCTTGTCTTCAATATTCTTTTCAAACTGATTTGGAGTTTGATCTATCTTTAAGCTTTCTCCTATTTCAAACCCTAATCCACCTTTTTCTTTAGATCCTTTCTTATTTGCAATCATTTTATCAAGCATGATAGATCTCTTCTTGAATTTTTCTTCATGATTCTTTTCTTTTTCAAGATCTGATCTCAAATTCACAACTCTTGTTCAAGCTTTGTGCATTCTTCAGATTTTCTTTTCACCATTGCATTTAGACATTCTTCAATTTTTTTTATTTCTTCAACTTGCACCTTTAGACCAGTAATTGTTTCAATTGTTTTCTTCAACTGTTCACTAACCTCCTTGTTCCTTTCTCTAAATTTATTGATTTTTTCTCTCAATTTTTTGATGCATTCATCCACTTCTTTGATATTTTATTTCATATCTATATTTTCACCTTTATTTCTTTATAAATCTTCAAGAGAAATTTTGAGTTCTCCATTTATGTCAAATATACAATCTTCTTCTATAATTCCAACTATTGGAATTTCTTTCAGAGGAGTAGGTAATCTATTAATAGCCACATGTTTAATCTCCAAGATCTTCCCCAAGCAGTTAAGCTCCTTCCAAGGAACCAAGCTCTGATACCAATTTTTGAACACCCAAAATACTAAGGGGGGGTTGAATCAGTATTCATGTTTAAACCAATTAAATAGTTAAATATTCAATCCTCATAGCATATTCAATTTCTAGTAATGAAAGAAAGCATGAAAAACATCCAACAACATCACATAACACATGAACACCAAATTTTTACGTGGAAACTCCAAAATGGAAAAAACCATGGTGAGGATTAGCTCACAATATATTATAACCAATTATAGTATATTACAAAAGTTCTCACTATAGGTGGATTCACTATCAAAGTAGACTTACTGCCCATTGAAAGAAGAAAAGATAGAAGAGAGTTGTGGCTCACAACCTAGTTTGAATTATTGTAATTTCATCTAACATATGCATGAATTATAGTTCCATTGAAGCTCAAAATACAAACACTACACACTTCATATTGATCTAAATTAACTCTCTACTTTGCTTTGCATTCGCTTTACTTTCACATAATTCGCATACATAAACACTTATTATATCACACATACACACAAATAAAAACCAAAAATTATACTACACATATTTGTTTCATCCATAAATACCTACAACATTAATTAGGTCAGCCTAATTAGATGTAATATACAAAATTTAACTTTTTGGCTCTATGTCCACACATACATGCTTCACACCAAGATTCAAAACTCATAATGATTCAAAATAGGTCAGCATGGACCCAAAATAGTGCCCACATAATGATCAATACATATTCAAACTCTGAAATACACAAAACTCATTAGGTCATCATCGGTAATGACCTAATAAAAAAAATTGCCAACTATACAACCACATTCAGACATGCAGACCTCCAAACTCTATGCCATTTGGAATACATACTCTACTAACACCTTTCAACATCTCCACAAACTCGCAAAGCTAGATTCTAATCCACAGAGAAGTGTGGATTCACCAAAACATATGTACTAAATTGGAAAATACATGTTACTACTAGAACAATATACTATCACTCATAACTTCAACACCAAGAGCCAAAACAATGTGAAATTTTGGAATTAGTTTCCTCTATCATCCAACAAAATTATATAAAAAATGTACACAAATATCTCAAATAGCGGACCGATGCGAACCCAAAAATTGTATGTCTTATACATAGAATACATGTATTGACACTTAGTCAATTTTCATGTCAACTACCTTCAAGGTAAAAGAACAAAGTTCTGTCATACTTTTATAAAGGAAACGGCCAACACTGATCCAAATTTTAAACTTGAATCACTAAAAAATGATATATATGTTTTGAATTTTGAAATGATGTAAACTAATTAAATATTTAGTTTTTAGTATATTCTATGTTTGTATCTTTTGAAAATATTAAAAAAAAAAAAATATAGTATTTTATAAATTAACACTATAATATATGCTAATAAAATGCTAAAAAATGAAGTTACGTGAGACATTAATCTTTATATAGTAAATTTTTTTTTTTTCCTTCAATTTTTTTGTGTGTATTTATAATTTGAAACTTTAGGGTATGGATATATTTTTTAATTTTGATATGTATATTTTTAAATAAATATTAAAATGTGTGTGTATTAAAATTTAGTTGTTTCCAATCGATGTCAATTTAAGCATCCTCAAACATTCTCAAGCTATACAAACTGATCTGCACAATGGTCTTCATATTCAAATACAATGTTGACATCAATGACAACACTGAACTGCATAACTATACAACTTGTGCTCATCCCACATGCTCATGTTTCCAACAAATGCATCAATGATGAAATCCTTATTCTTCCATTAATAAGTGCCACAATTTTCGATAAAGAGCACATCAAAGTTTGCTTCTTTTTCACACTTTGATCTCTTAAGATAAATCATTAGTGCAATGTATCCTGGAACGTTCTTGTGTGTTGGGGTGTGAAATAGGACCTTTCCTAGTATAAACCTACCCATATAGATGTGTTGAGAGTGTCAATTTGGTTGCATGAAAAATAAAACAAAAATTATGCCACCTTGTAACTTTACACTGCATGCATTTGACGCTTTTTCCATCAACTCAAAACTCATCACCACGAGTGGATAGATTAGAGATATAAAAAACTAAGAGATATTATTGTAGAGGGGCCCTACATGACCCTATACCTTTAGATGGAATAGTTGTAAGTGCCATAGTTTATGAGAAAGAGTTCATCAACGTTTGTTGCTATTTTGCACTTTGGTCTCTTTAGAGAAATTATCGGTGCAATGTAGCTTGGAAAATTTTGGCATGTTGGGGTGTGAAACAAGACCTTGCCTAGCGTAAACCTGTCTATCTAGACATGTTGTAACTGTTGGTTTGGTTGCACAGTGAATAGAAGAAAAAAATAAAAATTACGCCACCTTGAAACTTTACACTACATGCATCTGCACTTTTTTCATCAACTAAAAACTCATCACCATGGGAAAAAGGATTGGAGATATAAAAACCTGAGAGAGGTTATTGTAGAGGTTCCCTAAGTGATCCTATACCTTTAGATGGAATGGTAGTAAGTTGCATGGTTTCCAAGAAAGAGCTCAACATAGATTATTATTTTTTTGCACTTTAGTCTCTTAAGAGAAATCATTGGTGCAATGTAGGTTGGAACATTTTGGAATGTTGGGGTGCAAAATAGGACCTTTCCTAGCATAAACCTACCCATCTAGATATGTTGGAACTATGCATTACGAATAGAACAAAAAAATGTGTCACCTTGCAACTTTACACTAGATGCACAAAAGTGTGTTAAGAGGCAGGAAAAAGGGATCTATCATTACACAAGAAGGAGAATAGAATCATTCCCAAGTGTTAGGTGTTGCTACTACTCATCAACTTGGTTAGAACCTAAATATGAACCTTTCAATTATGAAGGAATACGTTGTTAGTGTGATAGAGAATGCATTAGAGTAGAATCTTAAAAATATCAAGAATAAAATGAAGACAAAAAATAATACAGTTATTGCAAATGATTCATATTTTTCAAAAAGTGTGAATGTTGACATGGATACACCAATCTTGCAAGATAACATTCCATTCAAAGTGAATGAAGGGATAATTTACAATGGATACATCAATCTTGCAGTTGATAACAGTCTATCCAAAGGGTAATAGAAAATGTGGATATAGCAGTAGAGATGGGTAGATTTCTTGAGCTAATACCAACAAAAAAATGAAAAAATAAAACTAGTCACCATTCAAACACAAAGGGTAGAGCATAATCCATTCATTAGGATAATCCATACAATGAACCATAGTGATAATGAATAGTCAATTTTCAAGCCTTAAACCCTCAAGCCTTAAACCCTAATCCATCAACCCTTAAAGTCCCTACCCTCTACCCTCTATCCTCTACCCTATACCCTATACATTAAACACTCAACTCTAATCCCTCAACCTTATACCTTAAATCCTAATCCCACAATCCTCAACCCTTAAACCCTAATCCCTCAACCCTCAACCCTCAACCCTCATTGCTCAATCCTCTACCCTCTACCCTATACATTAAACCCTCAACCCTAATCTCTCAACCCTCAACCCTTAAACCCTCAACCATTATACCCTAATTATAAGGAAGCTAAGGTAGTGGAACAACTTCCTACATTGATCTTGAGAGGAGAATAATACAAAACTTTTAGAGATCTTTAATAGTTATAGAAACTTAAACAAAAATAAACATAAATATCATGTATACCACAACATAGTGATTTACATGGGGAAAACCATTTCAAGAGAAAAACCTCACACTCCAAAAGCCACCCAATATATTATTAAAAAATCACAAAGATTACAATATACTTGTAGAGCAAGCTTCTCAAAAGAATATCACCAACCAAAGATTTAGAGACAACCCGACTGGTATCAAACTCTCAAAATACATCACCTTCTACGATCATAGTACAATGCCCTCATAAAATGGGGTTCTTTCTAGGGCAAGACAAGCCAAAAAAATATCCGCCATTAGATCTAAAACCTAATAATTAATGGTCTAAATTTGCAATGTATCATTTATTTAATGTATGTTGGTCATTTTATGAGTTTCTTGAAAAAGTTAAATACAAATTCTTTACACGCATCCCATTCCTCCCCTTGCTAGGTACCATTGTATATTACACATGTCTATGTGACTAGGAAATGTATATATTCACATATATATCCTATCAACAATAACCTTTATATAATTTCAAGGTTGAGACATATTTTCCAACAAATCTCCCACTTTTCAAACACCTTGCAAGAGCAACTGGCAGGAGTAAACATTGTCTCTTAATTGCTAGGGGTTGAAAGGCCCATAGTCTCTGAACACTATCTAAACTTCTTTGTGCTCGCAGACTTAGTTAAAGAATCAATAGCATTCATCAAATTCTCTACCTTAACCAACTTCACCCTACCATCTTCAATCATATCTCGAACAAAATGATATTGTACATCAATATGCTTGGCCTTGGCATGAAATGTCAAGTTCTTAGCTAGACATATCACACTCTGACTATCACAATCAATTTTCATTGCACCTTGTTTTATTCCAATATCTGAACACAATCTCTTAAGCCAAATGGCTTCATTACAAGCATGAGTAGCTGCCATATACTTTCCTTCAGTAGTGGAAAAAGCAACCACAACCTGTCGCTTACTCATCCAACTAATTGCACCACCAAATAAAGTAAACAAATAAGCATTGGTGAATCATCTGCTATCAATATCACTTGCCTAGTTTGAATCAACATAACCATGAATATCAGGGAAATATCATGTCTTCAATCACATTACCATGATAACATAAGGAATAATCTAAAGTACCACGTAAATATCTGAAGACCCTTTTAACTGTATCCCAATAAACTCTACTAGGATTAGACATATATTTGGAAAGAACTCCCATTGCTTGGGCAATGTCTGGTCTAGTACAAACCATAGCATATGTATCAAACTTCCAATTGCACTCTGGTAAGGCACTCTACTCATGTATTCCATTTCCAATGGGGATGTTAGACAATATGAAATAGATAACTTTGTTCTAATAGAAAAGGGAACACACAATGGTCTACAATCATGCATGTTAAATCTATGTAAAATTTAATTGACATGATTACTTTGGCCAAGCCATAGCTTTCTATTCTCTCTATCTCTTTTAATTTCCATCCAAAGAATGTTTCTAGCTACACAAAGTTCTTTCATTTCAAATTTAGAAGCAAGTTGAGATTTCAATTATGAAATCATACCTTTCCCTTTGCCAATAAATAACCTATCATCAACATATAATGCAATAAACAATAAATGATCGCCATTAGTTTTATAATAAACACAATGATTTGATATAGAACACTCAAATCCCAAACTCAAAAAATATGTATCAAATTTTTGGTACCACATCCTAGGACTTTGTTTTAAGTCATACAAAGATTTCTTCAATTTGTAAACCAATTTACTTTTACCTTTCACCATGTAGTGCTCTGGATGTGTCATATAAATATCCTCCTCTAAGTCACCATAAAGGAAAGCAGTTTTCACATCCATTTTCTCAACCTATAAATCATAAGTAGTAGCAATAGAAAGAAAAAATATAATGAATGCCATTTTTACAATAGGAGAGAATATCTCACCATAATCGACACCCTCAACTTGAGAGTAACCTTTTGCAACCAACCTTTCTTTGTACATCTCAAAACCTCCACCTAAAGCAATATTTTTCTTGAACAACCATTTGCAACCAACAAGTTTTCATCCTTCACCCAATGGTACAAGATCCCATGTGTCATTTTTTTCAAAGATGTTATTTCTTCATCCATAGAAATCTTTTAGTCCATTTTGCATCATTCATACCTAATGCCTCTTCTACAAATTTTGGTTCATCCATGTTAGTATTCAAAGCAAAAATTCATCTTCAATCATCAAGTGTATACCTTTAAGGTTGTTGTCTATGCCTTGTAGACCTATGAACAAGTTGAGTTGGATGTTATTCCTCATCTTTTGAAGATTCAAAGCTAGATGAGCTCTCCTCAACTTCCTGTCTATCCATGGGCCTCAATTCAACTTTCTTAGGTGTAGAAGGAAATTGAATCACATCTTCCTATTTACTTTTTGGTGGCTGTAATGTAACAGAAGAAAGCTTAGTTTCTATAAAAATAACACTTCTACTATATATTACGTTTTATGCAACAGGATCCCAAAGCTTGTATCCTTTCACACCATAACTATATCTAATGAAGATACATTTTATAGCCTTGTTCTCCAAATTTTTTTCCTTCTCCTTTGGCACATGTGCATATGCCTCGCAACCAAAAACTCTAAGATGTCTTAATGAAGGCTTGTGACCCGACCATGCATCTATAGGTGTCTTATCAATAAGAGATATTGTAGAATACATATTAATCATGTAACTAGCAGTGGCAATAGCTTCAACCCAAAACCTTTGTTCAAGGCCAACACTACTTAACATACTCCTAGCATTCTCCATCAATTCCATGTTCATTATTTATGCAACTCCATTATGATGTGGAGAATACAGAGTTGTCTTCTTTCCATGAATACCAAAATCTTTACAGGATCTATCAAAATCATTAGAGAAAAACTCACCACCATTATTAGTCCTCAATCATTTTATTTTCTTTCTATTATGCAACTCAACCATTGATTTAAATTCTTTATATCAACTAGAAACTTTAGATTTACTCTTTAGAAAGTATGCCCATGTCCTAATATAATCATCAATAAATGAAACATAATATGTGGATTTACCAATCGAAGGGACATCTATAGGACCAAACACATCATAATGAATAAGATCCAATACACCATAATATTTATGAGAACTCGAGTAAAAATGAACACGATTTGTTTTACATAAATGCAATGTTGACATAAATCGAATTCAAGATTACAATCAAACAAACCTTCAACAAGCTTTTTATTTTTCAAGGTCCTTAGACCATTTTCTCCAATGTGACAAAGTCTCTAGTGCCATAACATAGTTTTCTCTGCAAGTAACTTTGATTCAAAAGAAAGAGCACCCTTGGGTACCCAAAAGCCATGACCATCTGTTGAAGGTGAAACCCTCACTTCTTGCACATAATTGTTTTTCACAGAAGTATTATTGCACTCAATAGTACATGCATCAAGCTTATACAATGTTTTGTATCTAACACCTCTAGAAATCACCATTGCACCTCTAACCATATTACATCCTATGTCAAAAAATACTAGACCTGCACACCTGCATCTATTAGTTTTCTCATAGATAACAAATTTTGTGTTAAACTAGGGATATGCAACACACCATTAATCCTTTTTATTCTACCATTAGGACACTTGATTTTAACTTTACCATGACCAACAATGTCTAAATGAGAATCATCACCCAAGTACACCTTACTTCCATAAAATTCTTCATATTCAAAAAACCAATCTCTATTAAAGGTCATATGGAAAGATGCACCTGAATCAATTAACCATGCATCATTACCTGCATGAGTTGTGAAAGATGAAATGAATGTGTCACCATATTATTTCTTAAACTCATAGTCAAAATCAAATTTCTTCTTTTTCTTCTTCTTTTCTTCTTTGCATTCCTTACAAACATGTCCAGGCTTATCGCAATTCCAAAAAATAACTTTGGACTTTCTAGGAGATTTAGATCTCCCCCTAGACTTGGATTTGTCATGCCTCTCATTTTTCTTGCCTTTTTCCTTAGGTCTTCCATGGACATTCAAGGCCTCCTTGGAAATTATAGATACCTTCCTCCTCATCTCTTTAGAAAGCAAAGAACCCACAACATCTTCAATCTTCAAAATTACAGAAGTACTCCCAATAGCCATAACAAGATAATCCCATGAATCAGACAAATAACAAAGAAAGATTTGGCATTTCTCCTCCTCATCCATTTTGACACCTATTGATGCCAATTGAGCCACCAACATATTGAATGCTTCCAGCTGGTCTATGATTTTTCCACCCTCTTCCATTCTCAAGGAATACAACTTCTTCCTCAATAAAATCTTCTTCACTAAATATTTGGATTGATACATCTTACCAAGCTTCTTCCATAATTCTTGTGTAGAGTTCTCCTCGTGGAAATTAATTAAAAAAGAGTCTACCAAACACAATCTGATTAGACCCTTGGTTTTACTATCCATAACATCATATTGAGCAACCTGAGCAGGATATGTAGGCCTTGAAACATTCTCATCAACAACATCCCATGTATCTCGATCTATCAACACATCCTCCATCTTTAGCTTCCACATTTCAAAATTATTTCTAGAAAATTTATCCACCTCTATTCTCACTGATGAACTTGCCATCTAAAAATTCTTGCAATAAGATTACAAAGTATCTTCTACACAAGCTCCCACTCAAACCTAGATTAGTCCAAAAACCCAACAACCCACAACTGAAACCAAAGGTGATCAGGCTCTGATACCACTTGTAAGGAATCTAAGGTAGCATAACAACTTCCTGCACTAATCTTGAGAGTAGAATAATGCAAAAAATTTATAGATCTTTAACAGTTATAGAAACTTAAACATAAATATCATGCATACCACAACACAATGATTTATGTGGGGAAAACCCTTTCAGGAGAAAAAACCCACACTCCAAAAGCCACCCAATATATTATTTAGAAATCACAAAGATTAAAATATACTTGCAAAGCAAGCTTCTCATGAGAGTATCACCAACCAAAGATTCAAAGACAACACAACTGTTATCAAACTCTCAGAATACATCATCATCTACGATCACAGTTCAATGCCCTCATAAATTAGGTTTACTTTCTAGGGAAAGATAGGCCAACAAAATATTCACCATTAGATCTAAAACCTAATAATTAATGGTATAGATTTATAATGTATCATTTATCTAATTTATGTCATCCATTTTAGGAGTTTCCTAAAAAAGTTAACAAAAATTTCTTTATACGTATCTCACTCCTCCCCTTGCTTCCATTGTATATTACATCTATCAATGTAACTAGGAAATATATATATATATATATATATATATTTCATATATTCCCTCTCTATCAACAATAACCTTTATAGGAATTGCAAAGGTTGAGTATATATTTTCCCAACACTCAATCTCAACCCTGTGAACCCCTAACCACAAATCCATCTAAATCTTGGTACAATAAACTCCTCAACCATAACTCTTTCAACCCTATACCTAACCCACATCTCAACCCCAACTCCAAAACCTAATCCAACCTAAACCCTAAACCTAATTCATCCCAAATCCCCAACATCAACCCTCAACTCCTTTAAACCTTAAACCTTAAACCTTCAACCTCTTAGTGTAAACCTTGTAATCCGTAAAACCTCAATGCTCTACTCCCCATATTAAACTCTCAACCCTATACCTTAAACTCTAATCCCCTCAACCTTCTAAACCATAAACCCTCCACCTCTCAAGCACACACTCAATCAACTTCCATCCCAGAATCCCTGAATCCCAAACTCCTAATCCTCAACTCCCTGAATCCCTATATCACCTTCTAACCCCCTCAATCCTAATCCTCAACCTAAACCCTCAACTGTAGTTTCCTCCTTACTCCTATACATTGACTCCTCAACCCTTCAAAAATATACACACTCAAACCTCAACCTCTATACACATTAATCTTAAAACCTACACCTTTTAAACCCTACAATTCCTACAACCTCAACCTCTCAACCTATACTTAAGCCCTAATCCACAACTCCAATATCTTTTAAGCCCACAGACTCCATGATTCTGGCACACTCCTGACTCCTGGATACCAATCCCTGAACACGACCATCCTCAACCCTCAACCCTCCCACCTATAATTCTCAACCTTATACTCAAGTCAATCCCCTCAACTCTTTAATCCTGAGTGCCCTATACCTCAACTCAAACCCTCAAACCCTATACCTAAACAATCAACCTTGAACATTATCCTCAACTATAAACCCTCAAACCTATACCTTAAACCTCCTAAACCCTAAGCAACCTTAACTCCTCATCCCTATACCCTATAACCTCACCCTTATACCCTAAACCCTAAATATTAACCCTCAACCCTATATTTAAACCATAAACCATACACTCTCAACTATTCACCCTATGCCTTATAGCCTCAATCCATATTGTAAACCTTAAACCAAATATCATAAATCCTAATTCATATACCTTACATTCTTAATCTTTTACACTCAACGACCTGAACATTATCCCTTAACTATAAACTCTCAACCCTATATCCTATACCTCAACCTATTAGTTAAGCCCTAATCCCTCAATGGTCAATCGTATACCTTAAACCCTAAACCTTACAACCTCAACCCTCATCCCTATACCCTATACCCTCACCCTTATACCCCAAACCCAAAATATTGTCCCTCAACCCTATGCCTTAGGACTCAGTCATTTAATCCCCTAAATCAGAACCCTCTTACCTCTTACCTATATATACCTTTTATAATTTTAACCCTATAATGGCCATAGCCACTCTGAATCCTCTAACCCTATACTCTTAAACTCCTTAACTCTTCATCCTTATGCCTATTCCCTAACTCTTGAATATTGACTTCAGCTAACCTTATATTTCTAAACTTAAATCCTCATACACTCCAACCCTTAAACCTATGCTTTATTCCCTCAACCCATACCCTAAACTCTAAAACCAGTATCCTAAGCCCTAATCTATATACCCTACACACTTAATCATATAGACTCAATAGGTTGAAAATTATACCTCAATTGTAAACCCTTAACCCTATACCTTGTACCCTCAACTCTATACTTAAGCTCTAATCCTTCAACCATCAACCTTATACCTTCAACCCTAAACCCTACACCCTCAACCCTCATCCCTATACCTTATACCCTCACTCTTATACGATCCTAAACCTTCAAAATTGTCCCTCAACCCTCAACCCTATACTTAAACCCTAAACCCTACTCTCTAAACCCTTAACCTTATGCCTTATATCAAAAAACCCATACCCTAAACCCTATACTAAATATCACATTTACCCTAATCCATAAACCATAAACACATAAAATTATAAACTCATCCTGAACATTATCCCTCAACTATAAGCCCTATACCCTATACCCTACAACCTCAACCCTACAATTAAACCATACACCCTCAATCCTCAACCCTATACCTTAAACAAGTTAAAACCCTACACCCTCAAAACTCAACCCTATACACTAAACACTAAAATATACACCCTCAAACCTCATTCATATACCCTATACTCCTGACCTTATACACTAAACCATGAACATTATCCCTCAACACTATACTTAAACCCTAAACTATAAACTCCCAACCCTTCACCTTATGCCTTATACCCTCAATCCCTATACCCTATATATTTAACTCTATACCCCCATCCCTAAACACTAGATCCCTCAAACTTCAACCCTATACCTTAAACCCTAAAACCTACACCCTCAACCCTCATCCATATATCCTATACTCTCAACCATATACCATACACCTTGAACATTGTCCTTCAACCCTATACTTAAACCCTAAAACCTACACTCTCAACCCTTAACCCTATGCATTATACCCTCAACCCTCAAACCATACCCCAAAACCTATACCCAATATCCTTAACCCTAATCCCTATATAGCATATAAACTTAACCTTATACCCTCAACTATAATCCTTCAACCCTCAATCCCATACTTAAACCCTAAACCATACATTCAACCTTGTACCCTAATTTACCCTAAACTGTAAACCCTTAACCCTATATCTAATATCCTAAACGCTAATCCCTATAGCCTATACACTTAACCCTATGCCCTCAACCCTAAACACTACCCCTCAACCCTCAACCATACACCTTAAACCCTAAACTCTACACCCTCAACCCTCATCCCTACACCTTAAACCCTAAACCCTACACCCTCAACCCTCATCCCTAAACCTTATACTCTAGAGCTTCAAGTTGGGACTATATTTGTATAAATTTTGATACTTTTAAAGTAACTTCTGTACTCTCCTAATTTTTAAATACTCATTTCATAAATGGATGTGCTAGCAATAAATACATGTATCTGCTATATATATGTATATAAATACAACACTATATAACATGTGGCATGTAGCAATTCTAAGCATAAGTGAATATATATAATACATACATGCAAATATAAGTATATATATATATAAAATAAATACATATATACATATATATATATAAGAGCATAGGCATAAGCATAAAATTTTGCCATTTATTGCCATTACATACATGCATACATACATACATACATACATACATACATACATACATACATGCATACATACATGCATGCATGCATGCATGCATACATACATTCATAAAATGTACATTTAAAAAACTTGTATACAAAAATAATTTCAAGTGAGACATAACATCATGCATTATAACACACTCACGTTATGTCAAAGATAAGACATAATGCAAGCATGTTATAATGTGCTCACGTTTTGTCCTACTTTGGGAATCTACAAGACTTTGACTTTGATTTTCCTTAGATTTCCAACCAAAAGGCTTGGATTTCCTTTACAAAGCCCAAAAATGTGTTTCAACGTATTCTACAAAATTTCACATAATCTTGTTCATGCTAACCATTAGGTTTGCACATGTTTCAAGTTTGATTAAAACAAACACTTGGGTAATGTTAAGCTCTCTCTTAGCTATTTAATGATGTAATTTTTTTCACATTTTGACTATGTTAAGGCTTTCATCTTTAATATCTTTTGTTGGTGTATCCATTTTTTGTCAAAAACCACTATTTGGTATTTTTTACTTCATTTTTAACCATTCATTGAAATTTCAAATAAAAATACATTTTCTTTATAACCTGACTCTGACATTCTTGCCACATATTCAAAAATCTTTAATTTTATTAGTTTCAAAATTCATAGGGTTAGTATATCAAAAATTCCCTGATGTGTCCACTTTGAAAATTCATAAAACATATTCATTAGAAATTATAAAAAAAATTGATACTACAATAAATGTTGTTAGCTAATTTCTCACTAAATCAATTTTAAAAATACTAAAAAAAAATAACCTTTTGACTTACCCACAACAGATGTTATCTTTTTTTTTTGAAAAAATCAGGACCAATTTGCATGGGTAACTTGTTTGAACCCCTTAATCTCTACCATTTTCAAAAAAAAATTACTAGTATGTAGAAAGTACATTTGGAGCTCTATGGTCCTTGTTTTTGTTGCATCTTATAATTTTGAGTGTAACTATCCTCAATTTCTCATCCAAGGTCACTATTTCTTGATTTTAGAAAGAAAAAAAAGTGGTCACTTAAGACCCTTTTTGGCCCCTCATCTTTGTGCACTTACCCTCATCTCATATTGGGATCCTCAACTAATGGGTACATAAGTCCTATAAAATTATATTCTTTTTTGTTTGATTATTATTATTTTCAATTAGTTTTCATTTTTTGTAATAATTTAATAGATGGAATTAAACACCAAAGAGAATAAGTAATGGAGTTCCCATCTTAACTTGGCCATTTTATCAAGATCAAGCCTTTTTGGAGATATTGTTGGTTGAATAGTTATAATCTTGGTTAAATATTTTAAGAGGGAGCCTATGGGAAATGGGGTTTATGTAGTTAAAGTGTAGAAATAAAGAGGGTTATCAATTTTATAATTAAAAGAATGAGTATAAGGAGGCATCTATGTATAATTGTAAAGTTTCAATATCACATGTTTTTAAAGATGATACTTGTGTCATATTTATAGTCTCTTTATAGTGTTCATAATGTTTTGTTTTTGTTAAACATTTCATGGACTTGTTAGTAATCAAACATAGGACCTCTATTTTCTATTGGGGTGATCTACCATTGAGCTACCATCCCTCTTGGTGATTGTTCCATCTTTGGTTCAAGTCTGGTTCATATTCCAACACACCCCTTGAGCCACATTACAAATGCTTCTTGGCTTGGCTCTACTAACCTAGGATCTGATGCCAAATTAAAATTCTCATCTAGAATAGCCAAGAGTTGAACCAAGAACCTCCCATTTTTTGTTAGGTTTCTCTACCCATTGAGCTACCAACCCTCTTGGTGACCAATTCATCTTTGGTTCAAGTGTTGCTAATTTTCTAATAATCTTTAAATCTATAATATAATTGTAATTGATTTGTTCAAATGATAGTAGAAGAAGAGTTTTTTTTTCTACAATATAATTTCAAATCTTTTAAACTACACCCATTAGTTTGTAGTATCTTGATTGTTTATCACTTTATAGGATGTGAACTCATTTTTACATATATGTCTTAATAATTTATTTTCAATTTCATGTGTTTGATTGTATAGGATTTTTTATAAGAAATAGAGTGGAGTCATCACATACTTGAAAATATTTTTCTCTGTTATGGTCTTACTTAAGAAGACACCAACATCATCCAAAAGTATATTTGTAGATTATCAAGATTAATCTTGATGATAAATTATATCGTGCTTAAGTTTCCTATTGGGAGCAATTTCAAGGACTAAAAGAATATTTTTCTCTCTTCTATCACTAACCTATTTACGATGGAATTTAGGAGGACATGATGAGATAATGGTTTTCCTTTAGTCATGGTGAGAAGTATGATGCCTCATAAATATGAGGCTTCTTATTAAAGAATAGTTTTTTCTCTAACTAATAGATTCATACTAAACACTAAGATGAATTGGCATTTTGCTTCATGATTATCTTTAAGATAAGTATTGGGTTGAGGCCCAATTAGATAGGGATGTAAAACCTCTTAGAAAATGGTAGCATCTCCAAGATTTCCAATTTATAATTAAATATTAATATCTCATGTGGCATTAAAAAATTATAGATAATAATCATATATTTAATCTATACCATTTTGAGTGATATCAACTGTGTCACAAAAAATTGTATACTCTTGAAGAAAGAGGCAATTTTGCACTTAATTTGGACCTATTTTGGCACCCTTGTATTAATCATTCCTTAAATTTACCATTTATAGGCCCCTAAGACTCATTATTTTGGATAGGTTGAGGCTTATTCCACCCATAAATCATACAAATCTTGACAAACAACATTCAAATCATTCAAATTCTAAAAATCCCACCTCAAAAACCCTTGGTGGGACTAAGTTGCGGTGGCAACTTAGTCCCTTTTGGGGGATTTTTCAATTTTGAGTGGGAAAACAATTGACTTAATTCAAATTTCTTATGGATGTCGCCTGTGAGGTCAAAATAATGGAAAATTAGGTTTGAATGCAAGCCTATAAATATATGTTTTTAGGTTATTTTTCATAACATTTAGTCATTTCAACAAACATATTCAAGAATCAAGTGTTGAATATCTTTCACAAGAAGATTTATTAATCTCTCTACAACAAAGTTGAAGCTTTAGGATAGCAAGCTAGGGTTTTTGTAGGTCCTCAAGCTCACTTTTTGTCCAAGATCTCACATTTCAAAGGGTTCATTATGGATTTCTATGGAGAATCATGGAGGAATCTAGGTTGAGGAGATTAAACTAGCCATCAAATCAAGCCTAAGGACTTGTTTTCAAAGTGATTCCATCTTCCATTTTCTCTCTATTTTTAGCCTAAGGAAGGTTTGTATGTTATTAATATTCATTTCTAATGTGATTTAGGGTCTCTTGGAATGAGTCTTACATCATTCTAGTTTCATTTGTGCATCGTATTCTTGCATGATAGAATAGGGTTGCATCTTGTTTCAAATAAATCTTAGTCTTAGAAACACTTAAGGCTAGGTTTTTATGCAGTTTCCATTATCTTTTCAAGATTTAGATACCAACTAGGGGTTTGACCAAGGCAAACCCCCCATTAGAAACCAAATTATATTATGTTTTGTAGGTTTTTTCATAGAATCGGATCTAGGTTTCAACAAGAATGTACAAAGTGTATATTGAGGGCTTTCGTTTCCTCTTTTAGATTTTCAAAAAATTCAAAGTGGACTAAGTCACCAACAGTTGTAAATTAGTCCCACTACACATGTCTTTCAATTTTTTTTGTAGATATAGATACCCATTTGGTTGAAAGGGGCTCCAAAAAAGTTTCTCAGATCTGGGACTAAGTCACTTAGCTTGGTGTACGTGTCCTAGTTGGCCAAAAAATTAGAATTTCCAAAATTTCAAAGACATTTGTATTCTTCATTTCAACCTCTGTCAATTTCTAGGAGCACTCTTTCTGTTTAGCCTTTCTATCTTGTTCTATATTGCATTTAATCTATCTTTTTGCATATCATAATGTGTTTTCAAACAATTTGCATTTCATTAGTTTTGCATTAATAAGTCATCTCTTTTATCAATTCTTTGCATTTAGGGCATTCCATTTAGACATATTTCAATCATATTAGTATTAGTCTTGAGCAAACCCCCAAGTTTTTGTGGGATACCTTTCTCCTTTTAGGTGTAAAACCCTAGAAGTGCAAGACAACCCTTATCCTACAAAAATTTGTGGTTCATCAACAACCTATTGCTACAATAATTATTTAGGTAAATTATTTTTCTAGAAATTAATAAGAACTCGGACATGTAAGTTAAAACATATCACCATTAAAAAATTATAAATAATAATCATATATTTAATCTATAGCATTTTGAGTGATATAAATGACCTATTGCTACAACATTTATTTAGGTAAATATTTTTCTAGAAATTAATAAGAACTTAGACATGTAAGTTAAAACATATCACTAAACCTAAATTATTGGGTGAGTTAAAACATATCACCAATATTATTTGATGTTTATATAAATTGCAAGCAGTGTCATCTAAGGCAATGCATCATCATGTGATGCTCTAGTACCACAAGTATAGAGGAGAGACTAGAACTCATGACCTCTTGCTTGCAACAAGATGCTTTAGCCAATCGAGCTAGGCCCTGCACCCCAAATATAAAATAGATTAAAAATATATAAGTTTTCATTATTATTTATTCTTTATTAAATATTGATTTTCTTATTGTTAATTATTAAAATATTTTAAATTAATAGATGTAAATTTTATTTATTTTCTTATTACTTATTTTAATCACAATATTTTATTTTTTCTCTATTTCATCTTTTCAATAAATTGAGATTGATTCAAAATATGATTAAAAAATTGTATTGGTCTCAACCTTTTAAATAAAAAATAATTTCATTATCAAAAAGACAATAAATATAATTAAAAAGAGACAAAATAAGTTTGTACTATTAGCATTTTTATAGTCAAGATGAAAATTATTTTAAAAATTCAAAATACTAAGATGAATTGACATTTTGTTTCATAATTATCTTAATAGATATTGTGTGAAGGCCCAATTAAATAGCCTGATGTAAAGCCTTTAAGAAAATGATAGCATCTTGAAGCTTTAAAATTTATAATTAAGCCTTAGTGTGTCCTGTGGTCAAAAAATAAAATAAATAATAATCATATATTTAATCCATGTACCATTTTGAGTGAGATTGCAACATTTTTGTCAAACTACAATGCATTAATGCTAATATTGGATGTTGTTTATAAGATTTAATGTGTCTTTTTAAGCTTTATGAATTGTTATTTATATCCTTTTCATTGTTATTGAGATTTTTCTATTGATCATTTTTTATCGACATAATTATTATACCTTATATAAATACTATTTTTAATTGAAAATTAAAATTTATGTATTCATATAAAATAAATAAATTTATCAGTAAAATGTTTAATGACAGTTGAATTAAAGTATTGCTAATACTAATATAATGAAAGTTTATTAAATCACTTCACATACTAGAAATAAAATTGTTAACTACTTTCAAGCTTGTACTTTTAAATAATGTTTAAAAGTTAAAAATAAAAGAAGCAAACAATTCCACAAAAATTAGATTTGTGTTGCAAATGATAATCAAAGAGAGGCACTCTCAAATAAGAATTAAAGCTCTAAATATGGTGAAATTTAATAATTAAATTTGAACATGAATGTATTTAACTTTAAATTTACAAATATAGCATTTTTTGAGTAATTATGAAGCAATAGATTAAAAATATATAACTATTCATTATCCTTTATTATAAATTGATTTTCATATTGTTAATTGTTAAAATATTTTAAACTAATAAATGTAAATTTTATTTATTTTATTATGAATTATTTTAATCACAATATCTCATATTTTCTCTATTTCATATTTTCAATAAATTAAAATTGGCTCAAATATGATCAATTTTTTTATAGTGGCTCACAACCTTTTAAATAAAAAATAGTATCATTTATCAAAAAGACAATAAATATAATTAAAAAGTGCCATGAAAATAAGTTTACACTATTAACATTTTTATAATCAAAATTGAAAAAGATAAAAAATTCTATAACTTACATCACAACTATTATCCAATAGCAATTTTAATATTTTAAAACAAATATTTTCCTAACATCTTATTACCTAATTTATTTTGTCACCAATTGTTTCTGAGGAAGGCAAGAACCAATAAATCTTCTCATATAAACACCCATTTTATTTATTTATTTAAGATATTATACTAGTTTTTATTTCCATAGAACGTGATAGTCTCCTGCTATTGAGTGATGACAACATTTTAAACCATTCAGTCAAAGCTGTAATAAAAGCGTGTTTATCTTTTCATGTTTTGTGCCACCTTCTGCCAGGCGGGTCGGTTTGAGATGCGTTCCCACCATGCATTGACATGGGGTCTGCTGGAAAAGAGCTCACCCTTTCCTGCAGCGTTCACTAAGTAGTAAATATATGGCAGATGGTGAAGGTCTGCCAGGCTGAAAAAATCCCCTGCCAAGTAGTTGTTTTTAGCCAGCCTCTCTTCATACACATCTAACACGCTGCTCAGCTTCTCCACGTTGGTCTTAACTATCTCCTCGTCTGTCTTTCCTCCTCTAATTGGGAGTATGACAGTCTGTAGCACAACTGCAGTGCTGGGTGCACTGAAATGGTGTGCCTCCACATTACACCACACGTCCACCATGGCCTGCTCTGCCACTGTACCTCCTAACAGCTCCGGGGCTCCGGGCCTTTTCCTTGCTGCTTCTTGCTCAGATACCTTGTGATTGCCCTCGACTCTGTTCCAAGAAAATGAATGCATATAAGGAACCTCCTGGCCTAACTTTGGTAGCCGTATGGCTTTACTTAATTATAATTTCTTAAGACCTGAAGGGCAACTTTGAATGGATCAATGTTAAAAGGAGAAAAAGGTTGACAGATTATGAAAACAGAGTATGTTTACCTTGATATTTGTTCAATTGAATCGGATCATCAGTTTGGGAGGAGATGTCATTAGAATGAATTGTTTTTGGATTTGGCTGTGTGAGTTTTCTTCTTCTATATTTCGAAATAAATTTTATGATCTATCATCAGAAAACAGAAGGCAAGCGAAGAGAAATTATGAAGTTTGATCCTAAAAGTCAAGATCACGCAGTCAAATCCAGAAACAATTCATTCTAATATCATAGACTGTAGAAATTACACGTCTGCAAAGAAATACCATTCTAAACTCTTAATAATAAACTCAAGCAGCATTAAAGCATGAATTGTTTCTGGATATGATTGTGCGAGTTTTCTTCTTTACATTTTGCATCAAATTCTATGGTCCATCATCAGAAAACAGAAAGCAAGAGAAGAAAAATCATGAAATTCGATCCAAAAAATAAAGATCACTCAGTCAAATCCAAAAACAATTGATTTTAATATCATAAACTGTAAAAATTACATATCCGCGAAAGAATAACATTCTAAAACTCCTAATTATAAACCCAAGCAGCATTAAAGCCTCTTTCATATAAAGAAGATTGACCCTACTGGGATGGGTGATCTCCGAGGAAGGCCTCATGTTAAATTCACTGCCATGACAAATTCACCAAAAGTAAAATTCACCACTAGAAATTCATTGCTGCCGAAAATTTAACTGCATTAATATTAAAAAATGTTAATACGGTTAATTTTCCATGATGGTGAATTGCCGGTGGTGAATTTTCCTGCGGTTAATTGTTGGTGGTGAATTTTCGGTTGTAAATTGCTGGCACTGAATTTTCCTAGAGCCGTTAAGTGGACCATTCATTATCATGAGAGATGGGTTCTTGTGAACCACTACTCACGAAGCATGGGTCAATGAGTTTGAATCAAAAAACTACACGGTTGAATCCCGATAACAATATCATAAATTGAAACTAAATCAAACTGCGAACAGATGACAAGTTGAGCTCAAAAAATGAGTAATACTTGAACTGTAACAAAGAGTTTACCAAAAGACATAATCACAAAAACTGTCAGTAGTTTAGAAACAGAGATCTCACAAATACAATAGGAAGTCCTAAATTTTAGTCTTAACAATTCATTAAACCAAATGAGATCCCACATATACAATAAGAGGTCCTAAATATTAGTCTTAAAAATTTCATTAAATCAAATGGTTTCTCCAAGAAAATCACTGACAACCAGCAAGAAATCAAAACTGCAACATCCTCACCAAATAAGGTCAGGTCTCCATCTTGAAGTGCAGGTATCTGTCCAAAGGGCTGCACAGATCAAAAGAACAAATAAAACCAGTGTCAAAAAAACATTCATCTGCATATAAATTTTTAAGATTCATAAGCCTTATACTAAATGCAATTGGAATCACATATAAACCCTTGGGGGCAAAAACAACTTACGTTGAGATCCAGATGAAGTTTTTGTTTGTGGGCCCCTGCCATGAGATTAACAGGGACGAGCTCATACTCGACCTCCTTTTCATGGCAGCATGCCAACACCCTGGTTGTGCAGATCGAAAGAGGCAGGCCATAGATCTTCACCATTCTGTATCCAAGTTGAAGATTACTCTGCTTCTTCAATCACCTAATATAGATAGCTAATATAATTTTCTTTTATTTGAAAGACAGGGAAATTGTGAGTGGTTGAAAAATAGGGATTTGAGTAGTTGAAACATCAAATACATGATATTCAGTATTTTACACAGTCCAATTATATTGAATAAGACTGCTTTCTAGAAGACATAATTTTAGTGTTGAGCATGTTACTCGTTCCGTTGACATTTATCATTAGTTTAGCTATTTAATATAGAGTACTTTTCTATTTGGAAAACAGGAAAAACGAGAGTAATTGAAAAATAGGGAAATGAGATTGTTTTGGTTAGAAAACATACTTTTAGCATCTGTATTTATCATGGGTTAAGTTATTTAATTTTTATTTTATTTTTTTGGAAAACACGAAAAATTTGGAGCAGTTGAAACATCAAAGACATGATATTTACATAATTCAATTATAGTGAATAAGAATATTCTAGTTAGAAAACATCATATTTTTAGTTCTTGTTGGAGAGAGAATACTAATGCATCCTTAGGTTTTATAAGTTGATAATAAATGAACCAATGAGATGATAGAATTAAAATAGTTTGACCAAATTTTGTAATGTATTTTTTTTTCGAAGTTGTTTTAAAATGTCAAAATTAATTTATCTATCATTCTATTGGATGATAGTTGTGTGAATAGTATTATTAGTGTGACATAAACAATAAAATCTTTTTAACATTTTTTAATTTTGACTATAAAAATGTTAATAGTGCAAGCTTATTTTCACCTCATTTTTTAATTCTATTTGTTGTCCTATTTGTTAAAAATGACATTATTTTTTATTTAAAGGATTGTGGCTAATAAATTTATATTTTTATGAGTCAATTTTAATTTATTGAAAAGGTCAAATAGAGAATATATGAGAGATTGTGGTTAAAATAATTAATAATTAAATAAATGAAATTTGTATTTACTATTTAAAATATTTTAAAAATTAGCAACAATAAAAAAAAATATCAAAATTAATTTATCCACTATTTTATTGGATGATGATTGTAAATAGTATTATTAGTGTGACATAAACTATGGAATCTTTTAAGATTTTCTATTTTGACTATAAAAAGTTATAGTGCAAAATTTATTTTCATCTATTTTTTTATTCTATTTATTGTCCTATTTATAAAAATGACATTATTTTTTGAAGAATTGTGGGTCAATGAATGTACTTATTTTTTGAGTCAGTTTTAAGTTATTGAAAAAGTAAAATAGAGAAAATATGAGAGGTTGTGATTAAAATAATTAATAAAATAATTAATTAAATTTGCATCGACTAGTTATAAATATTTTTAAAAATAACTATAATAAAAAATATCAAAAATAATTAAGTGGCAATGGTGAATTATTTTTAATTAATGGTAGAGTTTTTGGTAAGAATTTTAGAATTAAAACTTGTATTTTACTTATTGAAGAAGATGGCACATGGGTATGGTGGTTTGCAATGGTTAGTTGCAGGGCATAGAACGAATCATGGTGGGAGAGGCCACACAGAAACAATTGTCAGAATCTGAACCAGGTGGGTAGAGTTGTTGATGTTCGTGGGCAGTGCTGGGGTGCTCCTAAGTCTAAGGGGCACAATGCTAGAGGCACTCATAGGAATGAAGAATTTAGAAGACCTCGTCAACAAGACTAAGGTCAGAAAAGGTTCAATGGTCATACAAGGGTAGAGGATCAGGATGGATGGGGGAGAAACCCTAATCGCCACCCAAACAACACAAAGAAAGTTTAGCAGCGAAAGCAGTCACAAATGGAATGGGAGGTGAGGGAAGATTTTGAGTTAGGAAAGACTCATGCTTCAACTCCTTTAAAGGAAAAAGCAATTCCATGTGGTAGGACTTCTCTGGTAGTCAGCTTGGTTAAGCTCCAAGTGGAGGTGCTAAGACTAGAGAACCTAGGGATGATTGTGAAATAGTACAGAGCTTCCCTTAACTGGGATTATTTAGTCAAATGGTGGAAGGAGCATTGGGGCTCAAAGCTTCAATTCAAGATTCTCCAAAATAGTTTTTTTTTGTCATATGGCCGATTAGAAAGCTGAGGGACGAAATAGTGGATGGCGTTTGGGTCCTCGATGGTTACAATTTCTACTTGCATTGGTGGGTTGTGGGCTTCAATCCCTCAAGTCATGAAATGGAGACGGTGCAAGACTGGTATACATTATCTAAGCTTCTGTCAGAGTATTAGGAGCCTAGTATTTTGGAGGAGATTGGGAGATGCTTGGGAACCTTTGTTTGTGTTGAAGAGTGCAAAGATGTAAAGGAAGCATCAACATATGTCAAGACCGTGCGTAGAAAACAATCTAGTGAGGCATATCTAGGATGAAATCGAATTGATATTTGATTATGGAAGTTGGGTTCAAAAGCTAAGCATAGATTCCATCACCAACCATTTGTTGGTGTGTCCTTTGGTATGTAGAACCTCTCATTAGAAAGTGGGTAAAGCAAGGGAGGTTGAGGCCTCATCGTCGCATGTGGTGTCGGTGGCCAAAACCAAAACTTTTTTAGAGCCAAAAGTTCAAGAGGCGGATAGAAGGGAAAAACTAGTTGTGATTAGAAGCCCTCTTTTATCAAATTGTAATATGGGAGGAGACATTTCGGCTCTTTAGCCAAGGGTTGTGGATCTAGATAGCAGTCCCCATGAGGTAGACACCTTACAAGAAGAAGTGGTGGGTATGGAAGTGGGCGAGGATCAATAAATTGAAAAGAATATGGCCTTGAATGTTAAGATTTCAAAAGTTTTAGAAATTTTGGGAGAAGATTGTCAAAATGTGGAGTTGAACTCCTTGATAGAGGTCGGCAAAGAACTAGTTGAATTGGTTGAAGTAGCAAAGAATAGTTTATGGGAGCTTGAGGATGGGGAAATGGAGGAAGATGATTTCCTAGAACATGAGACTTTTGGAGTGGTGGACGACCCTAAAGGCTTTGGTTCTTAATCAAGGAAAAAGTGGAAATCAATTTCAAGATTGGAATCGACTAGGACCAAGCTAGGAATTTTTCAAAAGGATTTTTTTAAGTCTACTCCAGATTGTGATGAGAATAAAAAATGGGGAAGAATCTCAAATTAGGAGAAGCGGAAATGGGATGGAGAAGCAAATGGTCAAAAGAAGATTGACTTCATGATGAAAGTAGGGAAAAGTGAGACTCTTCCTAAATAGCAATGAGGGTCTTTATGTGGAATGTCAGGGGCCTCAGTTCCCCTAACAAATGGAGCCTTATTAGGCTCCACATTGATGCTTGTCAAGAATATTTGGTCCTTATGCAAGAGACAAAACCTGGAGATGAAGATTTGGCAAAGTTCAACAAAAAATTGAAGTTTTGGAAATGGTCATGTGTTAGGGTGGATGGTGCATTAGGAAGTTTGCTAACCATTTGGAGGCCTCAAGAAATTTTAGTGGAAGTCGTTGAAACCGATCGACATTGGATTTCTTGTCAGGTAAGAAGTTTAATTTCAAATTTAAATTTTATGCTTGTCAATGTCTATGGACCTTCTTCTTGTCTGCAAAAAAGACAAGTGTGGCAAGAGCTAGATCAAATTCTCAATCATCCAGGGGTTGAGTTTTGGTTTTTGGGGGGGGAATTTCAATGCCATCTTAAGGTCAAAAAATAAAAAAGGAGGGTTGGGAGATTCCTTCAATACCAAAGATATTTTCAACACTTTGTGGAGAGAAATTCACTGGTGGAAATGCAAACTGGAAATAGGAGCTTTACCTGGACTAATAGAAGGAAATATTTTTGTAGTATAGCAAAAAATCTTGATAGATTTTTCTTTAAAGGGAATTTGGGTACCTTCCCTTTTACCATGGTTAGAAAAACCAATCCAAGGGTAGGTTCAGATCATTTTCCAGTCAAATTATTGAGGGAGAAAAGCGGCCAGTTTGTTGCCCCTTTAATTTGGAGTTAATGTGGATCAAGGACTCAAAAACTCTAGATATGATCAAACATTGGTGGATGAAGTGTAAACCAGGTGGCTCGAAGATGTTCAATATTGTGGCTAAACTAATGTTTGTCAAACAACAACTTAAGCAATGGAATAAAGACTATTTTAAAGATATCTTTGAGGAAAGATCCAAGACTGAGGTTGAATTGGGAAAGCTTGCTAAGGTTATTATAAATCACATAATGGATAATGAATGTTTTGAAAAAATAAAAGGATTTGACTCTAAAATTGAATGATTTGTTGGCCGAGGAATGGTATTGGAGGTAGAAGTCAAGAGAGGTTTGGCTTAAAGCGGGTGACAAAAATAGAAAATATTTCCATAATTCTGCAAAGGTTTTCCAAGAAATTAATAGGATTGCTTGTATCAAGGCACCCAATGGTCATTTGTTGGAGGATCCTCAAGAAATCAAATATTCTGCAATTGGGTATTTTAGCAATCTTCTCAATGATTGGAAGGGATTTAATCTGGGAGCTCAGAATGAAATTCTAAGGAATATTCCTACTCTAGTTTTTGGATTGCAAATGGAGGCATTGAATTCTCAATTCACGAAAGAGGAAATAAAAGCTACTGCATTTCGTTTAAATCCAAAGAAGGCTCCTGGGCTTGATGGTTTTCAAGTGTTCTTCTTTCAGAAATGTTGGGATTTTATGGGTTTGGAAGTAATAGAGGCAATTGAGGATTCAAGGAGCACAAGGAATATCCTAAGGGAGATAAATAATACTTTTATAGTGCTTATTCCAAAGAAGGAAAAACTGGAGTCTTGGGATGAATTATGTCCTATCTCTTTATGTAAGACATTTTATAAAATTCTAGCAAAGGTTGTTGCAAATTGTCTCAAGAAACTTCTTCTAGTCATCATTTTTGAGGAGCAAACAGGGTTTGTGCTTGGGAGGTCAATCCTAGATGATGTAATAATAGCACAAGAAGTCATTCACTTTGTTTAGAAAACAAAAAAAACTAGCTATGCTACTAAAATTGGATATAAAGAAATCCTATAACCGTGTAAATTGGTATTTTCTATTTAAGGTCCTTGAGGCTTTTGAGTTTCATAGAGATTGGATTGATTGGTTGTTTGGTTGGGTGGCTAGCCTGTAGTATTTGATTCTTTTGAATGGCTCTCTAGAAGGATTCTTTCTAGCATCGAGGGGTTTAAGATTGAGAGATCCACTCTCCCCATTCCTTTTCATAATTATGGCAGAATCTTTGGGTTCGTGATTAGTTAAGGAAAGATGCTTAGGTTGGATTGAGGGTCTTTAGGTAACTAGTATCCTTTCATATATTACTCACCAACAATTTGTTGATGACATGATGTTGTTTGGGTTTGCTTTGCTTAGAGAAGCTAGGAGGTTAAAAGGTATTCTGGATAAGTACTCTTTAGCATCTGGTCAGGAGTTGAATCTCGCTAATTAGAAATGTTTTTACTTTAACATTAGCAATATGTTGGAAAATCAAATTTTAAGGTGTTTGGGTTTCGGAAAAGGTGTGTTGTCTTGCAAATATTGAGGTCTTCCATTGAAAAAAGGGATTCAGCGTGTAAGCACATAGAATTCCTTTTTAGAGAAAGTAAAAGAAAAAATCTCTACATGGAAAATTTGGTGGCTTTCTTGGGCAAGAAGATTGACAATGTTAAAATCAGTCATTGCAGCCCTTCCAATTTACATGATTTTGTGCCTTCAGTTTTTGGTGGGTGCTATCAACAAATCAATGAAAGACTTCTTTTGGAATGGAAGTGGGGATCAAAAAAAGTTTGCTTTGATCAAATGGAAAAAAAGTGTGTGAATGTAGAGAAGAAGATGGCGTGGTATTGAAAAATTTGATGCTACAAAATAAGGTGCTTGGGGCAAAGCTGGCCTAGACTATACACTCTTGTCTGGAGTTAAAGTGGGTTAAAATTGTTAGAGCCAAATATCTAGATAATGAAGAAAGTTGCTTTTTGAAGGCTAAATCTCTTCCAAATGGCTCTTGCATTTGGAACTTCATTAATAATGTTAGGGATCTCATTTTGGATTACTTAACTTGGGAGGTCAAAGGTGGTGAAGAGGAACTTTTTTGGGAAGATTCATGGGAAGGTTTTCCCATTCTTACAGAAGATCCTTCTCTTGCTTGGGTAAAAGAAAAGGCTAAATAGGTAGGGTGATAAAGTTCGGGACTACTCTGATGTTCAATCTGGCTTTCATGATGGTTACCATCATTGGAAGTCACTTAGCTAGTTGGGTTTGGAGGACCAAGAAGTGGAAGCTTTTGAGAGGATTTTAAAGGGGTGATGAGTATGGAAGAGGGAGGGCAACGACATAATTTGATGGAACCCATCAATTAAGGGGGAATATTCAGTGAAGTTATGCAATTCTAGCGTCCTCAGAACAGGTGAAATCAATACTTTTGATCAAATTATGTTAGAATAAAGCATGCCTCCCCAAGGCTGGATTTTTACTTGGGTGGAAGCTCAGAGTAAGATTTTGACAAGGGACAGATTTTCAAAGCTAGGTTTTCATGGTCCCTCTAGGTGTCCACTATGCAGGTGTGATGAGGAAATAGTGGATCATTTACTTCTCACTTGCTAGTTCACATAGGTCATTTGGGATTGGTTGTGCTCCAAATGGTTGTGGAAAACTATCTTTCCCAAAAAATTGATTAAATGGTTGAATTCATGGCTAGTGCCTTTGAGGCACTCTTTGTTTGGTGATCTTTGGTTGATGTGTCCCTCGATAGTTCTATGGGAAGTTTGGAAAGAGAGGAACAAGAGCATTTTTTAGGAAAAGGAAATGTCAATTCCTAAACTACAATGTAAAATTGAGGCATCTATATTCGAGTGCTTTAACAAAAGGCTTGAAGGGATGAACTTCAAAGAGTTGAATTTCATGGCATGGGATTCTTTCATATAATGAGGAACTAGTTTGGCATCAAGTTTCTTGCATTTGTGGGTGCAGGTGGTGCGGCAATGGCTAAAGAGCACAACAAAGTGGTATGGAGACCTCCTGACCCATGATGGGTCAAGTTGAATTTCAATGGTGCTTCAAAGGGTAACCCTAGACCCTCTAGTGCAGGATGTATAGTGAGGGATAGTAATGGGGAGGTGTTGGGGTCGTTGGTGGTAGCTCTTCCTGAGGGGTCAAACAATGCAGTGGAGTTTCAAGCCTTACTCCTGGGATTAAATATTTGTAGAGAACTTAAAGCAAGCAAGGTGATAATTGAAGGGGATTCCACTTTAGTCATCAATGCCTTGCGAACAAGGAAAATTTTAAACTGGAAGCTAGGGGAGAAGCTTGAGGTTTCTTTGGGATGGATTAATGGCTTTGAACAAGTAATGTTCAATCATATTTTGAGGGAAGGGAATATGGAAGCTGCTGATTTGTCCAATTTGGGTGTGGATGGTCTAGACAAGAAAGTGATTAATAAAATTGTAGTGTAAATCTTGTGGGTGGTTAGGTAGGCTACCCTCCACATCAGCGAAGGGATATTGGTAGAGTATGACATGGTTCATACATGGGGTTTAGATGTTGATTCAAAGGATGTTGTCAGAGAGGTTGCAGATGAGTCGACAGATGGCATAGCCGACGATCTAATTTGTATACGGTGAGTACATGCAATGAAGTTAGCTAGCAGAGAACTCTCATTTCAAGGCATGCCTTGTGTTAAAGGCTAGAAGTGTAGGATGGTCGATCATGCAAGGACAGATTGCCCAACATCAAAATTATTTTTGGCTCATGCAAAGTGAGTTGGGCTTAGATGTCATGGGTGTTATTTATGGGTGGATTAGCTGGATGGTTCGTAGAGTGCAATCAGTAGTGTTTATGAGAAGTTAAAAGTGGGGTGTGGTTTGTCTGGCTATGTTCGGCTTGTGGAGTCTTCCAAAGATGGCTTCATTTGGATGCTCCAAATTCATAATTTTAATTTTTGTGGAGGGTTGGAGTCATTTGGTGCGAACACTCCTATTTCCTTGCAGGAAATGGAGAGATAAGCCGCATTTAGAGAAATAACTGATTAGTGGCTCAAGCACGTCTTGCTTGACAAAGATCCTCTGGTCATGGTTGCGATGAAATGGTCTTAGGGAAAGGTCATCTTTTCAGGGAGTATGTGAAGGATAATGCTTATATATCCTCACACTTCTTAGCCTCATTGTTAGATGTCAATGTGCCCAAGGCGGAGGCCAAGGTAATCTTGGAGTGCCTATTTCATGAGGACTTGGTGAGTAGTTTAGAGGATACTTGAAAGGTTGCAATAGTAGGCAAAGGGATTCCATGTCCAGTGGACTTGGAGCTACTCTATAAAATGGATGAGGCAATTAAACACTTCCTTTTCCTTTTGGATTTGAAAGGGATGGAGCTCATGAGGCACAGGATGATTTTGGCCATGGTGGTGGAATTTCTAAAAAAGAAGTTAGGGTTGTCAATGGCGGATGGTCTGGACTAGGTGGTGGAGTTTGACTCCTTTGCAAAATTAAATGGGTTTCTATGAAGTGCTACATTTTTTGGTTGGTATAAATTTTGTTCAATTTGGCTCAAACATTATTTTATGATTTTTTTGTTGTTGGCTTGGACCTAGCCATTTTTCTATGAATTATGCTTCCATATCAATCTGGTAGTAGTGGTTTATGGTAGCTTTTTGGATTTTGATCAAGTGGTGGTTTATCCTATTTAAGCAGACATTTGTATGGTTTATTTTTAATTTTACTATAATATATCAATTTCTTACATATCAAAAAGTATATATTTATCAAAAATAATTTATCTATCATTCTATTCCATGATAGTTGTGAATAGTATTATTAGTGTGATGTAAGATATATGGAATCTTGTAACATTTTCTTTTGACTATGAAAAATTTAATAGTGCTTTTACCTAATTTTGCTTCTAGCTCAATCAGGTAGAGCTGAGATTGTGTTTGTGATTAAAAGGCCTAAAAGGTACACATTGAATTCTGCTATTTTCCATTTATATTCACAAATAATTATCAAATTGATTGCTTTTATTATGTAAATGTACACAAGAGAATGATTACAAAAAGGTGTTTGCATAAAAAAACTATATTTTATTGATAAATATAAGTGTATAGTGTCCCACACAAGTCGTGGGACTGACTATTTTAATGCAATAGAGAAACAGACTATACATTTATAGATACATGAAAGTAAAAATGCATATGGAAAGAAAGGGGATCCATCATTGCCTATATAATGAATCCTAGTTGAGTTGAACTACTACATCTATTTCAGAACTCCTACTTGTCCAGCCTCCAAAAGTTGGTTTCTTGTTGCTCAAAGGTTGCTTGCATGTGTGAGAGAGAGTTTGTTAGAGCTTGAGATCACCAATCCTTATGTATGTAAACATCTTCAAATATATAGCCTAATCCTCATAAGCATTGAAATAGTTTTCATATCACAAATGTCTAGGAAAATGAAAAGGTTATCGTAAAAATCCATCATATGCTTTGTTTTGTCTAACATGTTTGTTCACTGTGTAGGTATAGGTTGAATATCATTGCAAGATCTATTTGTTAAACATCACAACATGTGGAGTAAAATGGGCTCCCACAAGGGTTGAGCCCAACATGTTTCCCTCTCAATGTTTGAGAGGGATGTGAAGTGTGTATTCACCATAGCAATCACATGATATTGGTCATCATTTTTAAGTTCAATTCAGATATGTTTGTAATGCAAGGAGATATCTTATACATCAAAAAATGGCTAATGTGAGAGTTGTCATCTAATTTAATTTCATAGTCATAAATATAATAGTATTGCTTGATCAATTAAGCACAACCTACAAAATGGAAGAATACATCAAGAGCAATACTTAGATTGACAATGATTTAATTGTCACTCTCATGTGAATGTCCAAGAAAAAGAGCAAGCTACTTTTTGTCTTAGCTTAAGGATGTGAATCCTAAATGTGCTCAAAGTTTCTAGTTCTCAAAG
>VDFB02049516.1:0-15027 GCA_007258455.2 Sequoia sempervirens | reverse complement strand
GAACTATAAAATTGGAAAAAATATTATATGTTCCATTATATTTCTCAATAGATGGTTATTGTTGCGAGAACTGTAAAATTGGAAAAAATATTATATGTTCCATTATATTATTATTAGAAATAGATTTTTATTCGTACTTATTACACTTATCATAATAAAGATGCCATTGATTTAGAAAACTACCTTCACTTAACCAGTAAATCTTACATCTTAGTTTCATTCCTGAATGTGAGTAATAGTAGAGGAATCTAATAATTTTATCATAATCGATAGTGATGATTTTATTTCCTTCCAAGAAAAGATTTAGGATGATCTAGATAGGCGAGGATGAATGTTTCACCTTATTATTGTTGTTCATTTAATAACCACCCAATATGCCTACTCACAGAGTAATAAAGCGTGAATAGCCTTGCCAACAGAGATGTACTCGATGGAGGATTTATTTACGCCAACAACTAAGACCTTTCACACATCAAAAGTAGATAGATGAATAGACAGTGCAATGACAGTATTAATAATGTGACATAGGAGTGGATTGGTGTGCAGTAATTGCAAATCCTCCAATTCAAACTCCAAGTTAGATTTTAGACTCTCACACCCATGCTAATTTGAGATGGTAAATTTCATTGACAACACCTGACTTTTTTTAGGTTGACTGCAAAGTTATTAAACTTCATAATAGGACAAAACCCCTCCTGGAAACTAAATTTATCACCATGCTAAAACAAAGAGAAATAAATATCATTGAGTTTCGCTTCTAGATTGCACCTTCATCAACAAAAATCATGGAAGAATGGGGAAGTAGCAGCGCACAAGGCAACATGGTGTTCAAGGGGCTAATAGTGGTGTGAGACCAATCTGGCACCACTCACAAGGTGTCATCTTTCCCTTTTGCATCCTACCACTACTATTAGGGATTCCGCCCAAGCAGCAATACCACTCGCATTAAGATTGTAAGGGAGTCAATTCCCACAGAGAATCGCATCTATTCACTCCTGCCTTTTATCACGATCTTGCGTGCCCTACTTGTACGAGATTTTTGTATCCACGTGCTCTAAGGCTGCATTACAACTTCTAGAACATGGTATTGGAAACTGCATAGACTCCCAATATCACAAACATATATTTTGATGAATTTATTATGAGTATACAATAAAGTACATCTATTGTGACCACTATTGTAGAGTTGAATTTTTTTGCAATGTTTTATGTTAAGCTTAGTAATTAGTATAATCTGAATGCTCATCGCCATTCAATTTCCTTTCATTTTTTTTTCTTCTTATAATACCCTTATTTCATTAATAATTTATTTATTTATTTCTTTTTTTTTTGTGTTGAGGGAAGGCAATACCCAGTAAAGGCATAAGAGTGGATGTGTCTAGCTCAGGATGATGAATCCAGTCTTTGAGGAAAAGATTGCACCAGACAATAATATTCTTGTTTTTTTCTTTACGCAATCACACTAAAGTTTCCCCTAATTTAGTTAAATGAAATCTATGTTTTAATGTATATGTAGTGTGGATTAGTAAAAGGTTAATTAATTTGCACAATATTCGCACAATAGTAAAATCTAGAGTTTTATTAAACACAGTAATAAAGATTGTATTTTATTATATTATCGTTATGGTTCAAGCAGTGATAAATAAAAATGTTTTTTTTTAACTATATTGTAGAGGATTGGTTCATTTAAAACTTCTCCCCTTATCTCGCTTTGTTGAGTTCACGGGTCTAGATAAACCTCCCTTAAATATGATAATTATATTCGTATAAATGTTTACCTGTTCGTAGAACACTGCAAAAGTTACATCATAAACAGAATACATAATTTATTTTATTTTTTATTAGTATTTGATATGTCTGCAATGGAGAGTGAAGGGCTCGCGGCCTATGTTTCATTTATTTATTTTTTGTATTCTTTTCTTTTAATTTTCCTACCCAAAAATCTCCACAATAACATGAACCTACATATACTCAGCACAGTAATCTATTTACTCATTATTGAAACCTTTTCTTTCTGCAACTATATTTGCACTTTGAAAAATAATTTTAAAAAAACCATTATAATTGCCATTTTTATCAAAATACAACACTCTCCCTTCATTCCAAATATAGGGAAAACATAACTAGTTAAATACATTATTGCCCTTTTTATTTAGCATCCAACTACAATATCCATTATTTAAACCTTTTTTTTTGTCTATACCAGTCACTCCTAGAAGTGAATCAAAACACACCAAGGTACAAGGCTTTCTCTCGACCCTACCGTAATGGCGTCATGGAGCCTCATGGGCTCTAGCCATACCCCCGAGCAAGTAATTCTTCTAGCTCCATGATGATAAATGGAGCCTTTTCTCATTTTTTTTCAAAGGAATAAAACTAACATAGCACAACTTTCATGCATCTAGGTTTCCTACTTGCTTCTTTCAACCATGACTCATACTATATATCACCTTCTTACATCCAATAACAAGAGTAAGTGGAAATGGAAAAAGAACTTATCTCTTCTCTTTAGGTGAAGGGATTGAACTCTTCTATCCATCTTTCTTCTCCAAGCCCATTAGTTTGAACACCATCTTCTAAGAAGCATATCTCCTCTCCTCTCTCATCTTCTCTCCCATCTCAAGCAAAATTCTCCAAAAGGAGAACTAGGTAACACCCCACTTCTTCCTCCTCTCCAACTATATAGAAGTCTCAAAAATTGTAACCCTTGGATGGGAAAGTGTGAGTGTACCTCCACCATCAATGAGGGTCTTTTCCTTATTTAAGAGGGGTACATGCACTTGGACAACCCCTCAATCTTTTCACCCCATCCTTTCCTCAAAACTCGTCACTCCTCATTATGAGGACTTTTCAAGAGTCAAATCATGTCCTTGGGGCCTTATTTCATGCCCACTTGACCCCTACCACCATGGTATAGACCCTAGGGGGTTTATTCATGCATCCCAACCCAAGAAATTAGCCAACAACGCTCTTTAAAGACCCACTTAAGGTTCCATCCGAGTTTCACCCTTGGATAAAAGGATTTTTAAACCTTAACCCCAACTTACATCTCTTGAGACACACAATTAAATACCCTTTCAACCCAAAATAATAACATAATAACTCTATTTCCTTCTAAGCTTCCAAAGTAAGGAAATAAAATACATAACCACAAGAGGATGTCTTTCAATTTCTTCTCACTAGTTTTTCCTTTCTCGTATTGGCACCCTTTCCTTCCTGCACATTACCAATGAAATCATAAGCAACAATCATATATCACATAAATTTGGTAGCAACAATTTCACTAAAATTCCAATTTGTATTCATTGTTTATGAGTGCCTAATACCTTCATGGTAATGATAATAAAACATGTCAAAATGAAATACAAGCACATTGTCACACAATCACACTATGCATTGTTTGAAATATATCTAAGCATCTATTTAGGAGAATATATAACAAAATTTAAGATTTTATTATTCACATGTGAAGCGGGGTCTTACAATTACACTTAAAGAAACATCCAAGTAGTTAGCCATTAACAAATATAACATATCCATAATATCGCATAAATAACAATAATTCATTTAATTGCAAATACATCATATTGCATTCAATTTCATCATAACGTTTAAAAATCAAAGTATCATCATCACACATTTAACATTATTTTTTAATGTAAAGTTAAAAGTAATTTGTAAATATAAAATGGGGTGTAACACATCTCCCCCATAAGGATCATCATCCCCAATGATTCAATGTATCACAACATATATAAAAAAGAATAGAAGTTTTACTTTTAGTTTTCATAAACATGTAAAAGATGAGGAAATTTATGTTTAATCTCATTATAATACTCCCATGTAGCACGATCCTCTACATACTGGTCCCACTAGACCTTGCGCTAAATGATTTCTCTTCTACGCAGGTGGATCCTGCATGTTTCAAGCACTTTGAGAGGCTCAATCATGACAACCCCTAGGTCTTGTACCTATAGTGCATTCCAATAAATTACATGATTATTAAGGGTATATATTTCTTAAGGTAAGATACATGAAAAACATTGTGCACCCTAGAAAGATCTGGTAGTAGAGAAATCGTGTACCTGCAACTAGATTGATTTCTTCGAGAACTTCGAAGGGACCCACATAACGAGGAGCTAATTTGGATGACTTCCCAAACTTGATTGAACTCTTCTGAGGTTTGACTCTTATCAAAACTTTTTCTCCTACTGAGAAATGT
This sequence comes from Sequoia sempervirens, assembly GCA_007258455.2. Taxonomy (NCBI): domain Eukaryota; kingdom Viridiplantae; phylum Streptophyta; class Pinopsida; order Cupressales; family Cupressaceae; genus Sequoia; species Sequoia sempervirens. Next base: position 10,805 of record VDFB02049516.1, on the reverse strand, counting down.
ATGGGTATGGGCTTAGCATCAGCATAGCTTTTCTACCTATCATTTGCTTTTTCTAGCCTTTTCTTGATCAAACTGATTTGTTCTTCATTTTTTATAGCATTTTTGGACCAAGGCTAATCTTATCTTCTAGCTTATCCTATCTTATAGGATTTTGACACTTTCTTCCATCCAATGTTTCAAATGGATCTATTTTAATAGTGAAATGATAAGAATTATTATACGTAAAATCTACAAGTGGAAGATAGTCCTCCCACTTGTATTGTTGATCCATGTAATACATTCTCAATAAATCCTCCAAAACTTGGTTTACTCTTTCCATCTGACCATTTGTCTCTGGATGATAAGTTGATCTTATGTTCAACTGAGTTCCAAGTGAGGAGAATAAGGTTTTCTAAAACCTTGAAGTCATGTGTATGTCCCTATCTGACATGATCTTCTCAAGAACACCATGCAACCTAAACACTTCTTAGAAAATCTTACGAGTTGTGACTGGTGATCCATCTGTCAAATTCTTGGGTATCAAATGATCTACCTTGGTGAGTCTATCCACCACTACCAAAATTGCATTATGCCTATTTCTAGACATAGGAAGGCCTTGCACAAAATCCATACTAATGATCTGCTATTTCCACTTTGAAATCTCATTGGAATATAGGAGTCTTGTAGGGTGATGATGTTTTTCTTTCACCCTTTGGAATTCTAGACATTCTACTACATACCTTGAAGCATCCCTCTTTATTCCTTTCTAGAAATATAGTGGTTTCATATCAGCCAGAAATTTTGTTACTCCAGGATGTCCTAAATATGGTGTGGAGTTCTTTCCACACTATATTCCTTAACTCCCTTGAGTTCAAAACATACATTCTTCCTCAGAATCTCAATAGCCCATCTGGCTCAAAATAAAACCCATCATACCTTAGATCTTAGGGGTTGTCCATGAGAGCTTGCTTGACATGCTCATAATATTTGTCTCCCCTGTACTTCTACAACACTTAATTTTTTAAAACATTTTGTATAGATATAATTGAGGAGATATGCCTCCTTTAGCTTAGGGCATCCACAACTCCGTTTTCCTTTCCCTCAATGTAACTAATCTCAAAATCATAGTTAGATATTAACTCTAAACATCTCCCCTAACTCCTATTGATAGACTTCATCCCTACATGTATACAACTTGGTGCATGTCGTGATATAAAGAAGCAAGGATCATAGGGCCCCAGGCGTAGAAAGTCGTCTGATGCACCATCCCCTCCTAGACAAGTCCCCAACAAAAGTTGAAACGTCTACTCCATCTATCTGGCACAGGTACTCCATAGATCAATCCTTCTATAACCAAATTCAAATTAGGTACATGTCCTTAGTACTATCGTAGGTCAATGTGGTGGCTATCTACCCAGAGGGTATCTATACCAAGAATGTTGTAAATCGCATCTAGCCCGACGTCGACATCATAAATAATCATCTCCCTATGAATCGAAACCCGCAAGATATGCCACACATCCTCCAATGTGATGGTTGCCTCTCCTGTGGGAAGATGGAAAGAAGAGGTCTCACTATGCCAACGCTCTACTAATGTTGTCATCATAGCTAAGTGTGTCTATATCTCTAGCATATGAGCAACAAATCCTAGTTTGATGGCTTCAATAAATAAGTTCTCATTGTCACCAAAATGGTGAATGTGAGATAAAATGTTGGGTCTACGCTCCTGAGACATGAGCGGGCAAATGGTCTCCTACACGAATGAAGCACATAGTGTCAAAATTGCTAAAAATGTCAAAATTTTGAGTTTAAAACCTAAATCTGCAAGTGCGTTGGTCTGCCAATTTGTAGGTGTGTCACCTTTTGACAATTGTGTCATTATATACAAATGCATTGAGACATTTAAGTACATCTTTGGAGCCAAATCACTTATTACGCAGGTATTTCACAAGTGTGCAGTTAACCAACAAATGTGTAGCTGGACCAAAATATCCTATTGTGTCACCCTTTTACAAGTGTACGGCTAACCTATAATTATGCTTTTGAACCTAAATTTTCTATTGCGTCACACTTTTGCATATCATCACCGACCGAGACAAAAGCGTCACTATATAGTGACGCATTTGTTTGACCTAATTAAACTCAAAAATTAAAGCAAAAAAATGCAAAAATGAGAAAAGTTTCAAAGTGCATAGGGGGTCCTGCATCGGTGGGCCGATGGAACTTGAGTGGACTCTGTCTATGAGGTGTTGGGGGAGCACAGGATCAACCATAGCATCAGCAGGTCAGAGCAAAATCTTAGTAAATCTCCAAAGCAAAGTGTGCAAATAATTTGAAAATGATCCCCAAGCTTCTATTTAAGCCTGAAAATTAGGGTTTTTGACCTAATTGAAGGGGGAATGTGGATTTTTAATCTTTTAGATCAATTTCTAAGCTATGAAGCCTTTTTAAGCATTTTTAGTGTCTTGATCCTATTTTTGCATCTATTCCAAAATTGAATCTACCTTATATTTTTGTTGCAATCTTGACCCAAAAATCAAAATTTTGCTCGATCTCTCGAGGGGGCAGTATACCAGTATAAATTCCTTCCACTGGAGCAACAATGGGGCATCCGAAAAATCTTGAATTTTTGATTCTTTGATCTAAGCGGTAGTGTTGATCTGAAAAGCATCAGTCTTTGAACCAATGTAATAGGTACCTCGCTTCAAAGAGGGGAAAAATGTACACTTAAAATTGTCTTGATCAAGATTGTGCATCTGAACTCGATTACTAACACCATTTGCAGCCTGATTCGACCCTTTTCGACTATTTAATTAAATAATCATAATTGTTTAATTAAATTCATCATTTTCTTCTATTAATCGAATAATCGATCTATCATTAGGTTAATTCACCCCATCCATACTAATTTTCATTCTGTTTAATTAAATAATGTGAATTGTTCAATTAAATTCCCTTAGTCCTCTCATTTGATTAAATAATCTGTATTATTTAATTAAATTTCATTAATTCCTCTTTTTAATTAAATGAGCAAATTGTTTAATTAAATCATTTAATGCATCCACCTTGCACAATTAAATAATATTTTAATTATTTAATTGACTAATTTCTTTTATCCCTCTAATTTCTCCCACTTGCAAAGGAATATTCCCATGAAATATTCCTCCAATTCAAATTCAAACTATTTCCCTCTTAAATTAAAATATCTTGCACATTCCTCCTAAATTTTAGGATTTGTATTTCTTCAAATCAATTAGAACCATTGATTAATTACATCAATCCATGTCAACTTTCAATCTCCTCCATGTATTGAATTCTTGATCCATGCCAATTCCTCTCCTCAATTTGCATCCATTGATTAAATAATTTGATCTTGGCCATTGATTCACTCAATTTTCCTATAAATAGCCTTCGTTTCTTGAGCAATTCATCCACATTCATTGAGATCATCTACATTATAGTCATTTTTTGAGCAATCCTTATGAGAATTTAATCCATTTTCATCCATTTTAGCAATTTAGTATTCACTTTCCATCAATTCTCCATTGGAGCATTCATTTTCAAGCTTGTTTCAACCAAGGGATTGGGAAAGGGCTGGCATTCCACATCAATTCAGCACCAATCCTCCAATGGTATGAGGTTTGATGTATTAATTAGGCTTCATTTGCAAGCATTTCATTGATATTTGATGTTTAATGGTTTCCTAGCTTAATATTTCAAGAATTTCATTGGGAGCATGACTTAATTAGCTCAATACTTGGTTTAATTCTTATAATTCAATCATGTTTATCTTAGTTCATGATCATGTTCACAGTTTACAAATTAAAGAAATCTTTGTATGGCTTAAAACAAAGTCTTAAGATGTGGTACCAGAAATTTAATACATATGTGTTGAGTTTGGGATTTGAGCGTTCTAAATCAGATCATTGTGTTTATAATAAAATTGATGGTGATCATTTCCTATTTATTACATTGATGTACGATCATTTTTTTGAGGTATGGTCGAAGATGGCAGGGTGAAACTAGTTAAGGTAGAAACTTTGATGAATGTTGTTGATTCTTTAACTAAGCTTGTGAGCACAAAGAAGTTTATATGGTGTTCAGAGACTATGGGATTTTTGACCCCTAGCAATTAAGAGACAATATTTACTCCATCTCATTGCTCTTGCAAGGTGTTTGACAAGTGGGAGATTTGTTGGGAAAATGTGTCTCAACCTTGCAATTATATAAAGGTTATTGTTGATAGGATATATATATATATCCTAGTTACTCTGATAGGTGTAATATACAATGGGAGCACGGGGTGGAGGGGAGGAGTGGGATGCGTGTAAACAATTTTTTGTTAAATTTTTTTAGAAAACTCCTACATGACCGACATACATTAAATAAATGATATATTGTAAATCTAGACCGTTAATTATTAGGTTTTAGATCTAATGGTGGATATTTTGTTGGCATATCTTTCCCTAGAAGGTCCCTATTTTATGAGGGTGTTATACTACAATTGTAGACAATGATGTATTCAAAGAATTTGATAGTGGTTGTGTTGTCTATGGATCTCTGGTGATGATATTCTTGTGAGAAGCTTGACTTGCAAGTATATTGTAATCTTTGTGATTTTTGAATAATATATTGGGCAATTTTTGGAGAGCGAGGTTTTTCTCCCAGAAGGGTTTTTCCCACATAAATCAATGTGTTGTGGTATGCATGATATTTAAGTTTATTTTTGTTTAAGTTTATGTAACTGTTAAAGATCTGTAAAAATTTTGCATTACCCTCCTCTCAAGATTAGTGTAGGAAGTTGTTCCTCTACCTTAGCTTCCTTACACCATACTCATGTTTCCAGACAACATCATAAATTACAATCTCCTCAAACTTCTAACACCTATGTCCCCCTATTTTGGCTCCAAATTCAAATATGTCAGAGGTGGCCTTTATTATTTGAAATTAAAATGTCCATTGTCAGCCATTGGGATTTAATTTATGTGAAATTAGAATAATTACATATAAATACCCAATTATTGCATCATTTGAAATCATTCTAGCATTAACAAGCAATTATTGGAGAAATTATTATCAAGAGCATTATCAAGCAAGTCAAGAATAGAATTTTAGAGATTTATTGTAGCAATTCAAGATCCAAACATCATGTCAAAGTTTGTATGATTTTTATTCATTTTTATGTTACTATATTATTTGTGAAGACTAACCCTTGTAGGTCTCCAAGCAATTCAAGCAAGCAAGATCCAAGCCTTGAGGGTATTTTTTTGACTTCAATCCTTCAAGGAAGTCATTGAACGGTGGTGAATTTCAATCCTTTGTTGATTCATCATTCCTTCTTATCATTTATCCCTATCCCTCAAAAGGATAGGCTTTCTATCATTGGCATTGCCATTGTGGAAGTGGAAACACTAACACGGGGTTTGACTAAGGTAAGCCCAGGCTAAAAGGCACAACCCTTCCTCACTCTTTGAATGTGCAAGTTTTAGGTCTAAAGAAGATTGGCAGAAGCTTGAAGATAAATTATTCATTGTTGTAATCAAACCCTACACCTTCATAACTGATGAAAACTCACTTATTTCAGAAATTGACAATGATCCAATAGTGTGACAAGCAACAAACAAAATCTCTCATCTAGAACCTGAGGACTGTGAAATTAGATTTGAATTACCCCTACAAATACATAGGCACTCTAGACAACTTAGTCCAACATTTTTAGCTCCAAATTTATATCATAGGTGCACAATGTCCTGCTCAATCCATTTCTATGGTTTGTTTATGTCTGTGACTTTCCATATCTGCTATTTTTGTATTAGAACAATCATTTGCATTATTAGGCTAATTGAATCATTGTATTTCATCCTAAGGTCATTTTAGGTTTGGTCAAGTGCAGGTTGAATCACCTTTCAAGTCTTAAATCAATCATATATCTTGTCCAAATTCATCAAACCCCCATCCACAATCATATCATTTCATCCCCTCTTTTTAATGAAATCAAGGAAGGGGTGTCAAACCACTTCCTAAAAAGGGATAGGGTCTCACTATTTCCAACATTTCACATGCGTACATAATCCAATGCACAAATTGTGATGACCCTAAAAAAAATTACTTTTCTTTCAACTACTCAAATTTTGACATTTTAATAGTCAAGCTTAGGGTTTTTGGATGCTTTGGACTCAACAATTATGTCTATTTTTCTCTAAGATTCATCATTTTTTTCTCAAAGTGAATCTCTCAAAAAATAGATGGGAAGTCACAAATCTAGTTATCTGATACCATGTTGGAATTGACTATTCAACCCCACATCTCCCAAAAATCACTTGCAACCAAAACACCTATCACAAAGAGAGAAACAAGTAACTAATTTTCTATGCAACCTTTGAGAATTGAATTGATCCAATAATATCTTGAATGATTACAATTTACAATCATGAATCCTTATAATTTAAGAAAAAATAAAAAACAACCCTAGATGAAACCTTAGGTGAGGATTATATTATAACATGACAAGTGTCCTCATTCTATGTTATCAAACAAAAAAACACATGGCCTAAAAATAGAAAAGCATTCCTAAGTTTAGTTTAAGTGTAAGAAAGTAAAAAAGGGACCTAATTAATTAATTTATGATTAATTAATTAATTAGGTAATTACCTATTTTACTCTAATACCCCATCCCACACACATTTCTCCCATTCCTTTAATTTTTCCCTTGTCTTTGTTGGTGTATTAAACATTATATTACCCTCATACTTTCTTACTGAACCATGACTACTTACCCGTTGCACTAAGTTAACTTTTAGAGTTGTATTTTTAGCCACCCCTTTGCTAAGTACCTCCTCACTGGTATCCTTGATCCTCAACTTCTAAGATTTTATTATGTAAAATTTTTTAGTCAGAGATGTAGAAATACCTCTAACATGGCACAAAGTATGAAGTATCCTTGAACTTTGATTCCCAACACTTCTTCATACATAACCTTATTGGAATAATTATTTCAAATTTTCCCCTATTTGTATGCCTAAAATGGATGAATTCCCTGGTATCTCTAATCTCTAACTCTTGATAATTTCCTTCATTTCCTTTTAGAGTTAAAGATGCAAAGATATGCTTATTTATTTTCTATACGCATAAAATATGCCATATGCATGATCCCTGATCCTTTATAGTGGTAGTATTTATGAGGTATCCCCAACCCCTGATCCTTGAAACTTTTGAACTCCCACATTTTGCATTTTTCACTCCCACCTACCTCCCCACATGACCTAGGTCACTATTAATGACCTAGTTAGAGCCTAAAACCACCTAATTGGATTCACCTGCCCAAATGTTTTGTTTAACCTTAAGGGCTCATATTCACATGTACCTTCAATGATGGAAAAATATGAAGACAAAACATGTAATTAATATGTTGATTGAAGTTTTAAACCTCAATGGTCTTTGTGTCATCTCCTAGCCATTATTCCAGTGAAATTTTGTGGGCTCTTCCTTGGATTGCACACCAAAAAAATATTGGCACCATTAACATGTAGAGGATGATTGTAATCCAATAGGGATGGGTTTCCTCATGTAATATATGATTTCCTTGTCATCTTAAGGTTCCCAAGTGTAAACAAGGTGCCTAAACTATAGGTCTACAAATACCAATTTATTATTCATTCAAATGGTTAGTTGTTGAGCCAATTTTTAGTTTGGGAACACCTACAAATGATTCTATGACATCAAATAATGCTAGTATGAGTTATAAATGAAGAAATATATCTCACACATGAAGAGTAGGAAGGGTTTGTAAAATCACATCTCCATGTAATGATATATCCATATTAGTTTAGAATGATTTGGAGAAATGAATGGTTGTAGTTATATATTTTCTCTCACCACATTTGTTGGTGTAATTGTAATAAAGGTTAAATGAAGTGTGAAAACTTCTAATGCACTACAAATTCCTTTTCTTTTTTGCATATGGGTTATTTTATTTTTAGATAGATTATTAAGTATGTCCACTATGCATGATGTACTCTTTGATTGCTATGTAAATAAAATATAATTTTTTTGACACTATTTCTAATGGTATCTATTTCCTCTTTGTTTCCCAATGAAGTAGGCACTCACCACACATTAGTGAAGGATCAAATATCCATAATTTTTAAACAACATCGATCCATGATAGAAGTAGGAGTATATTTGAACATACACGTTGTTCATGATTTATTTTTATAAAACATGGAACAACCTTAAGCAAACTTAAATATTTAATTCATTAAAGAATCATGGCATGCATGTCTACACCTTGCTATGATGGATTTAATGTCAAATAAAATCATCAAAAGGGATCAAAACATTGATGTTATCTATAGGTGCATGTGTAAGGTGTTATCATCTATTTAAGATGTTTTATGTAAGTTTATCTTAATTAGTGAAAAATATAAGGTTCAAACTTATATATTGGGTATAATTGTTTATTGTTGCAATCACGCTATATAAAAATGGTTTAGAACCCTATTAAGGACACCTCTAGGAATACCATCTTTGGTTTAGCTAAGTTCAAAGTGCAAGTAGGACTACCCACTCTCATCACTTGGATCTTAACCCTTTTAGTATGTTGATGAGCCACTATTTTACTTTCTTGATAATAAATCCTTGGTTGTGAAGGTAGGAAGAAGTTATAGGTTTGTGAAGCAACATTCAAATGGGAACCAACAAGTTTGACATTGGAAAATATTTAATATTGATAAAAATTAGTACCAATTATTTAATTTGGGTTCATGGTTTAGCAAGCTTGTGGTTTTGAAGCACATGGATTATTGAATACCACTTATTGCTTTTTCAAGCTTGTTCTATAAAAGCAAGCACATGAATAGTTGTTCAAGTTGGCTTGTTGAACCTTTGGATTTTTGGTTAAGGTTGGATTTTGTGTCTCTTGTAGGATGAATAAATGAGTAAAGGAAGCATGGATAGGGATGTGTGGCTATATGGTTCTCATTTTCTTGTTCATGTGGAGGAATGAAACTAGGGTGTTTTATGCTTCAGAAGCATGCATGGAGACTTTGCAAGTGTATTGTAATCTTATTCTTGTGATAATAAATTCAGTTTTACTTTTTTAGGCTAATTATTTTCTTGAGAGGATTTTCTCAAGATATATTTGGTGTTATATTGTGGTATGTTTGTTATTATTTTGCATTGTGGATTCTAAATATTTATTTTGTATATTTTTCTCTAACAAGGGTTATGTGGAAATGGTTATTATTGCCATAAATTTTATTTCACATACACATCAAACATGTGTTAGCATAGACATGGCTACACATATAACTTGGAACTCCAATACTTCTATCTTATGAGTCCAACACTTTAGCCAAATCTTTGCAATTTAGTATGCTCCATGTGTTTGGTATCTTCCTAACACAATTTAGACAAATCAAGTATGATGTCTCATCCCTTTTCTAATAATGAGACTTCTCATTCTCAGTGCTTTTTTGTGAAGAATAGTCCTATGTATTTATTCTTGTTCTCTTATTCAATAGAAGTAGCATTTTTCTAATGTCATGTTGTTTTAATGTTTTATGATTTTCCATATATTATCTAACAAGGTTACTACACAATTGTATAATTCATCACATTTTTTAAATTATTCTCTTCATTTAGATTGGTTGTAGATTATGTTCTATTGTCTCCTTGAATTTAATGAAATAACCTAGGATAACGATTTAATAATTTTGAACAAAGGTTGAAGACAACATATTATCATACAATATACCCTCAAATGCTGATACAATGTTGATATCACATAATAATACTTTGGTCCTTTTAAATGTGTTCTTGAGGTGTTATTTCAATGCTCAATATGAGTTAGACTCTAGATATTCAAATAAATTAGAGCATGTCATCAAAATACAACTCTAAAGATAGCAAGTGAAATGTTTTATAATTCAAGTCGATAAATAGAATGAAAATGACAAATTTAAATCTAAATTTTAAGACCGTGGATTCATTTCTAGAAATTTAGGTGACTAACTTGAATCAATATCTTAAATTATAAATCTAAACTTATACAAAAAAAAAAATCTAAAAATCAAAATCAATGAACATAAAAATAATTACAATAAATAAATTGATCTTAAATTATAAATCAACTTTCAATAAAAATTATGCCACCTATACACTTATTACGTTGAGAGGCATAACCCTACAATAGAAGCATGAGTTTCTATAAGAAATCAACACAATCCATAAAAACAAATAAAAAAAAACTCATTTTTCGTAAAATAAAAAACATTTAAGAAAAATCATAAATTAAAAAACATAAAACCCAATATAGCACATCTATTTCAATTATTAGCACTTGACATTGGCATAGTACTATTGCAATGAGTTTTGCTTTTTTTAGTTAACTAGTTATTAATAATTTAGTTTTCAACCAATAAAAAACAATATTTAAAATAAAATTCAATTTTGTAAAGTCAACTTGTAAAATATTTAACTTTACAAATTACAAGGATTATATGATTGGTTAAAAAGTTGTGTATGTTATTGGAGAATTTGTAGGGAAAGCAAGGTAAACTATTTTTTTAAAGAATGATTTTTCATTTCATTAAATCTTTCTAAAATAAATAAATGTTATTTATTATTTTATTTTTTATAAGAGAGATTTTTTATGTATGCAATTGTTATTTTTATTAAATAAAATATGGCAAAAATCAATTAACTATTTTATAGAGATTTGGATTCACAATATTAAAATAATAAAATAAAGCTTAAATTAAAGCACATCCATAAATTAGTATATAAAGATAACCTTCCTAGACATTTGATTTTACACAATTAAAATA
>VDFB02049515.1:0-20492 GCA_007258455.2 Sequoia sempervirens | reverse complement strand
TAATAGACTTGGGCATATGAGTGCAAAAGGTATGAAAGTATTTCATTCAAATAATGTTTTACCAGGTCTAAAATGTGTTGATATGGATTTTTGTGAAAGTTGTGTGTATGGAAAATAAAAGAGAGTAAGTTTTCTCAAGGATGGGAAGCAAAAGAAATATGAGAAATTGGAGCTTGTGCATATAGATGTATGGGGACCAGGTTAGGTATCTTCTCTCAGTGGCTCTTTGTATTATGTTACATTCATTGATGATGCAACTAGGAAGGTATAGATTTATTTCCTTAGGCAGAAATCTGATGTATTTGAAACCTTTAAAAAATGGAGAAGCTTGGTTGAGAATGAGATGGGTAAAAGGTTAAAATGTCTCAGATCTAATAATGGTGGTGAGTATTGTAGTAAAGAGTTTTAAGATTATTGTTCCTCTAATGGTATTTGTAGGTAGAAATGGTTCCAAAGACTCCACAAGAAAATGGAGTGGCTAAGCGCATAAACAGAACAATAATGGAGTGTGCACAGACTATGAGATTGCATGTTGGGCTGCCTTTAAACAAGTGGGAAAAGGCTATAAACACTATTGTTTATTTAATTAATAGAGGTCCTTCAATTCCCTTAGGTTTGGTATTCCAGAGGAAGCATGGATAGGTAAGAAGGTGAGTTATTCTTTTCTCAGTACCTTTGGTTGTGAAGCATTTGCACATGTAGATTTTGAAAATAGAACCAAGCCAGATGAAAAATCAAAGAAATGTATATTTGTTGGATATGGCATTGATGAATTTGGTTATAGGCTTTGGGATTTTGAAAATCAAAAAAATTTGAGAAGTAGGGATGTCATATTCGATGAGAAAGTGTTTTACAAAGATTAGTTGCAGTAGCATGAGAAGAAAGAAAATGATTATGTAGTGTTGGATGATACACCAAACAACGATGTTCTAGTGGTTCCTCATGCTCCGCAACAATATTAATAACAACAAATACCACAAACTCCAGTGAATCTTAGATGTTCTTCAAGGATAAGTAGACCTCCAAAAAAAATTTCTCCCTCTTTGTATTATGTTTTGTCAACAGATGCTGGTGAACCTAAAGGGTATGATGAAGCTATGCAGGTGGATACAAAGGTTTGTTTGGAGCATGCAATGGAAGAAGAAATGGACTCCTTTCTGAAAAATTAGACTTGGGAATTATGCAAGTTTCCTGCAGGTAAAAAGGCTTTACCAAACAAATGAGTTTATAGGATGAAAGAGGAAGATGGAGGTAAGGACACATTTAAAGCCAGGTTAGTTGTCAAAGGATTTGCACAAAAAAAGGGAATTGATTTTGTTGAATTTTTTTCTCCAAATGTTAAGATGACTTCTATTCGTACTGTTTTAAGTATTGTGGTTGTTGAAGATTTGTATTTGGAGAAGCTAGATGTGAAAACCACCTTGCTCCATTGTGATTTGGAGGAGGAGATATATATGAAACAACCCCAAGGGTTTGAGGTCAAAGGTAAGGAGAAATTGGTGTGCAGATTGAAGAAGAGTTTATATGGCTTGAAACAAGCACCTCGACAATGGTACTTGAAATTTGATAGTTTTATGGATAAGCAAGGCTACAACAGGTGTAATTCAGACCATTGTGTTTATTTTAAGAGGTTTGATAATGACAGCTACATTATTTTATGTTTATATGTTGATGACATGCTTGTAGCGGGGTCTAACATGAATCACATAAGTGAGTTAAAACATAAGTTAGCAAAATCATTTTCTATGAAGGATTTGGGGGAAGCTAAACAAATCCTTGGTATGAGAATTTTTAGAGATAGGAAGAATAGAAATTTGACTCTATCTCAGGTAGGTTATGTTGAAAAGGTGTTGCAGAGATTCCACATGGATAATGCAAAAGATGTCTACACACCTTTCCCTAGTCATTTGAAATTGACTAAGGATATGTGTCCAAAGACACAAGAGGAGGAAGAAAAAATGTCCAAGGTACCATATGCTTCAGCTACAAGAAGTTTAATGTATGCCTTGGTATGCATGAGACTGGATATTGCACATATTGTTGGAGTCATAAGCAGGTATATGAGTAATCTCGAATTGAAGCATTGGAATGCAATAAAATGGGTTCTCGGGTATTTGAGAGGTACATCCAATAAACATTTATGTTTTGGGGGCTCTAATATTGATTTAACAAGTTATGTAGACTCAAATTTGGCAGGGGATATTGATACCAGGTGGAGTACTACAAGTTATGTCTTTACTGTAGGTGTGACAACAGTAAGTTGGATCTCATGGTTGTAAAACGTGGTTGCCTTATCCACCATGAAGGCAGAGTATGTAGCTGCAATAGAGGAAAGCAAGGGGATGATATGGCTGCAATATTTCATGGAAGAATTGGGAAAACAATAGACCAATAGTTATTTGTTTATGGATAGCCAGAGTGCCATACATCTTGCAACAAATTTTTCCTTGCATTCAAAGACCAAACACATAGAGTTGAGGTATCACTTCATTTTTTCAGTGTTACATGATGGACTGTTAAGGCTAGAAAAGATACATACAGATGACAAAGGCAGTGCCAAGGGAGAAGTTGAGCTCCTCTTCAGCTTCATTCGGTCTTCAAGACTAAAAATAATAAAATCAGAATAGCAGGGTCCAGGGTGCTTATTTTCCAGTGGGAGTTACAGGGTCAGCAGTGTTATGATCAGTCTCCAAGTGGGAAATGATATAGGGTGGATTCTGATCAGTCTCCAAGTGGGAGATTATTGGTATATGGAGCCTAATCAAACTCAGAGGTTAAATTTTCCCCACTTTTATCGACGTAATTTCCCCCAAATTATTTAACATGGGTTTGGGGGTAGCACCCCCAAGACAAGGTCAAGGGGTAGTGCCCCTTGCGGGGTCTAAGGGTAGCATCCCCAAAACCTCTCACAATTTTTTATTATCTTATAAAGGCATCGGCTGTTATTTTTTTTATTGGGCCAACATAAAAAAAAACCCTATTTTGTAACCGACATAAGTCTTGATAAAACGCTAAGGGTTAGGGTTTCTTTTGACATTGTATTGTAGCAATTGCAATGGTATTGAGTTGTAAGGGATTACTGGTTGTAATCGGTTTGATTTATTGGATAATAATATTGGACTCTCTGTTGGTGGATGTAGCCTGAGTTTGGGTGAACCACATTAAATATTGTCTCTCGCTATTATTATTTATATGTTTTTCATTCCTCTATTTAATCTTAATTTGTATTTAATTGATATTTTCTACATACAATTCCTAACATTAGAATACCTTATTTTTCTTATTTGGAGTGCATCATAGTCTTAGATCTATCTTTCATTAACTTTTCATTAGGTCATGCATCACTTAATTTTCATCTAGGGTTTCTAAATATTACAGTAGTGAAAGTGCATATAGGTTGCAGTTTTACATCTTCCATCATTGAATTTCATTTGAAATCTATAATTTCACTTATTCTAGACATCATTTAAACTAGAGAACCTAACATACAATCAGAAATTTTTGAAATTTCTGCAAAAACCCTAATCTGGGACTCATACATCCCTCTGGGTGATTTAGTCCCAATATAGGTGGTTTTTCCTAATTATTAGGCATTCTATGTCGACTTTTTATTAGCATTTGAATCCCTAAAGAACCCTTATTGGGACTCATATGTCCCTCTAGGTGATTTTTTCCCATGTTGTTGGAAATATATGCCTCAATCTCACAGGCTGAAACCTCTAAGAGAGGCAAGTCGGTGTGACATGCTTTGGGTCTAGCCGACTAGCATCTTTGGATCTTGTGGTTTGTACAGGTCGCCGAGATAATGTTTAAGTCATGTCGAAGGAGCTTATTGCTGTGACTTGTGACAGTCATTGTAACCCTATGCCAAGTGGAGATCTCTGGCCGACAGGCCATTCATATCGTATAACGGGGAGACCCTTGGCCGAAAGGCTTACTTCAGTGTGAATTCCCAACGATAGCTAAAGTCTTGCCGACAGGGTGCTACACATGTGGTCATCGGAGTAACTTATGATGTTTCGATATGTAGTCTTACCGATAGGAATGTCTTGCCAATAGAATTTGCTTGGTGTCTTTGGGGTAACATGGAGGTTTTGCTATGAACTCCTGGCGATAGTTGGTTTGTCTCACCGACAGTATACACTCAAAGTAACATGTGGTGGCTCGGTAAGAAGTCTTACCGATGTGTGATGTCCTGCCGAACGGTTTTGCATTGAAATCATCAGGATAACGAAAGGGGTCTCGGTGTGAAGTCTCAGCGATGAACGAAGTCTCGCCTACAACGTTACTTTTGAATCCTTCAGAGAGAGTCTTAGATGTTCGGTATGATCTCTCAATGAAGGATGATAGCCTTGCCGACTGCTAATCACTTCGGAATACCTTGTAAAGAGCTCAGTGTGATGTCTTGGTGAAAGACGTTTGTCTTTCCGATGTGAACACTCATGTCTATGTGAATTTTGGAGCTTTGGTATGACGTCTCACTGATAGCGATGAGTCTTGGCAATAGCGATACATGTGAAGAACTTTGGTATGAGGTCTTGGCGACATGAGGAATTCTTAGTGATAGTCTTCTGGACTCAGTATGGCATCTTGCTGATAGGATGAACTCTTGGCGATATCGAATGCCGGTTGTGTAGCACGTGGTCATCTATTAGCAAGTCTCACCGACATGCCAACACAGGTTGATTGCTTTGACCGAGAGAAGACCATCCTATGTGGTGAATCAATGGCCAATCAGAGGAGTCGAATGGGAACCATTGGAAGATAGTTAGTTGTGGCAATTTTGAGAGGAAGCTCGACAGACAGGAATGACATGAATATAGTCTGGAGTAGCATATGATGTTTGGTTCGATGGATCAACGGATTGGTGTGTGGTTGTATGATCAGTGGATGAATTCTATTCTGTGAAGACTATAACATGAATGTTTTGTAACAAGGTTGTTCATAGTGAATGTTGTTGTAAACTAGCATCAGAAAAATAAGTCTGATCTCTGTATGTAATCTTCTTTACTGTAATACAAAGTGACTTCTCTTGGTGTAGTGGGTTTTTCTCCCAAAAGGGTTTTCCCATGTAAATATGGTGTTCATATGTGTTTTCAAATACTCAAGCTGCTATTGCTTTCATGTGCATCTTAATGTACAGTAATTGTAAAATTTAAAGACATATATGCTTTCTTCTCTGAGTTTTGACATTAGGAAAGTTTGTTCTGCATCTGTAGGCTTTCCCTACAAGTGGTATCAGACCGCCAGCCAGAAAGGTCCTTGTGGGTACGCTATTTTGTTGTGTCACTTCTATTCGGGAGTCTTGTGTGAAGTTTTTCAAATTTTAATTACGATTGAGATGGCTAGCATGTCGAAAGATTGAAATAGAGAAATTCACTATGTACTCCCTTGAGTTGTGGAAAATTAAGATGAAGATCTATTGGTTGATCGCGGATCTTTGGATTGTTGTACCTAGAGCTAAGCTCATGTGCTGAAGCAAAAGATTGGGACCTTGTAGATAGGAAGTCTAAGGGGCCGATAAGGCTCTATTTGGCAGACTCAATTCTTTTGAATGTGCATGAGGAGAAGACCGCATCTTCCTTGTGGAAGAGACTGGTGTCTATTTATCAGGGGAAATCCTTGGTGAATAAATTGTTCCTAAGGAAGAAGTTGCACGCTTTGAGAATGCAGAAGTATTACTCATCATTCGAACGCATTCAACGTGTTGATTACACATTTAACATCCTCATTGGTGTGAAGATTGGATGAAGAGGATCGTTGTATGTTGATATTGTGTTCTTTGCTAGATTCATGGGATCACCCGGTGATGGCTATTAGGAGTACAACATCCAGTTTCAAGATGGAAGATGTTGTTGCTTCTTTGTTATCAGAAGAGATGAGAAGGCAATCTCTTGAGATGGCGAAGGAGGCCCTTGTTGTTAGAGGAAGGTTGAAATAGAAAGGCAAGAAGAAGCACAAGAAGTCCAAATCAAAAATCAAAGGGGAGATCAAAGTTCCCCGCAAGAAGTCCAAGGTGAAGTGTTGGAACTATAGAAACCCGGTCATGTCTAAAAAGGATTGTAAAGAGGAGAAGAAGAAGAAGAAGAAGTATTCTTTTCCTCGGACAATTATCTTTCTCTCAAAGATGCACGCCATTGCAGCCCCGCTACGCAGAATCGTGATGATGTATGGATGATTGATTCTGGAGCATCTTTCCACATGACATCTCATAGAGACTGGTTTACGAAGTATGAAGAATACGATGGTGGAAAGGTGTACTTGGCGAGTGATCCAACTTTGGAAATTGTTGGCCATGGAAGAGTCAGAATTTAATTCCCTGATGGAAAAGTGAAGGGAATTAATGATGTAATGCATATACCAGGTCTGGCTCAAAACTTACTTTCTATTAGTAAGCTGAATGATATTTGAGTGCAATTCACGTTCTCCAGAAATGGCTGCAAGATGACTAGAGGCTCAATGGTGCTAGCAAGGGGTGTTCATATTGGTACCTTGTACAAGCTGATGCAATGATGTTGCTCAATGCAACAAGACCCCTTAAAAGTCACGTAAAGTTACTCATGGAGGAAAAGAGGGAAATGTTCCTAATTGAGTAAACTCTATGGAAGTTAAACTTCCAACGTAAAAGACTATGCTCTAGCATCATAGGCTAGGCCACATTGGAGAGAAAAGGCTTAAAACCATGAAGAATAAAACCGGTTGAGGGGCTTCAAGACGTAACCTTGAATTTGAATTCTATGAACATTGTCTATATGGGAAAACACCGTGGTTTCATTTTATTCAAGTCCCTCATAAATCTTCTCGGGTTTGCTAGGATTATATTCATTCTCGATGTATTTGGTCCAGTTGAATGTTCCTTCTTGTCTAAGTCAAGGTACTATGTATCATTCATTGATGATTATTTCAGAAGAACATTTGTTTATTTTTGAAAAGTAAATCGTAAGTATTCAGCTGGTTTAAGGAATTTAAGAACCATGTAGAAAATTAGACTAGAAGAAAAATTAAATGCTTAAGGATTGATAATGGCGGTGAATTTTGTTCTGATGATTTCAAGAGGTATTGTAAAGCATCCATGGGATTAAAAGACACAAGACCCACCTTATACCCATAGCAAAATAATAGAGTCACAGAAAGGTTCAATAGGATAGTGCATAACGGCATGTTGAGTAGTGTCACTGGACGAAGTTCTAGGTTAAGGCGCTTGCTACGCGATGTTACTTTGACAAATCGATTTCCAAATTCTACTCTTGTTGAGAAAACACCTTTGGAAGCTGCTTGGTCCGTAAGAAGCCCCTTAAGACATATTCGTTGTTTTGGTCAGGAGGCATATGCACATGTGTCGTATGAGAAAAGATCTAAATTGGAGAACAAGGTTGTTAAATGTATTTTTATTGGCTATAGTGTTGGCATAAAAGATGCAAGCTTGTAATCCCGACATAATGTAGAAGGTTTTGTACAAGAAGTGTAATATTTCTCATGAGCTAAAAAGCCTTCACTGATCTCAAGAATTAGAGACAAAGTCTAAAAACACAAGGATGTAGTTGAAATTCCCACACCAAAGAAAGAGTAATTAAAAAATTCAAAATGTACTTGAAACTCGAGGATATTTCAAGCAACAAAGTTCTAAAGAAGAAGAAGAACCCTCACCAAAGAATTGAGGAGGTCAACTCATGAAAGAAAGCAACTGGATAGGTATGGATTTTCTCTTGATAGATTCTACTTGTGCTCTTATGCTTTTAATTTCTAGCTAATCGGGATTAGCTCTTAGGACTGGTGGAAGAGTATTTAGAATGTCCGATTCGACTCTTGGTTGGAAGCCATGAATGAAGAAATGGCATTATTAAAAAAGAATGACACTTGAGTTGGTGCCCTTGCCTAAAGGTGGTAGAAAAGTTGTTGGCTGCTAAATGGGTATTTAAAAAGAAGATTGGTCTAGATGCGCAGGAAAATATAAGGCTTATGGTTGGTTAAGTAAAAGGCTATTCTGTGCAGAGGGAATTGATTATGGGGAAATTGTTTCTCCTATAGCTAAGCTGACGTCCATTAGATTTCTTTTGTCACTTGCAGTTGCATATGACTTAGAGGTCGAACAGATGGATGTGAAGACAACATTTCTTCATGGTGGTCTTGAAGAAGAGATTTATATGTCCCAGCCTGAGCACTTTGTGGAAAACGGTAAAGAGAAACCGGTCGGTAAAGTTAAAAAATTCCTCTCTCCATGGGTTAATGATCCGTATAGGATCTAGACTAAATTGCAGAAAATGAATGCTTAATTTTTTACAATGATTTATCCAACTTAATTAGAACAAAATTAACTCATTGAAATAATTACAATAATTAAAATGACAAGGTGATAACAACAAAATGAAAGAAAGTGAGAGAAAGAAAGAAAGAGATGCAAACAGAGTTTGATTACGGAGTTTGCCACAAACATGACTACATCTCTGGGTCGGCTCCAATAGAGAACAACCGATCTGATTAATCTCCAAAATTTAGTTACAAATGCACCAAGACCATTCCTTCGAGCACTTCGGCAGCATAACAAAACTCCGACGTACAAGAATGGCTTGAAAAATCTCCTTAGAACTCTTCTTTCAAAACACCTGTCGCCTGTTTCTCTAATTTGCAAAATCTGAGTTTCACACTTAGCCTAACTCTCTCCCTTTCACCCTTTTTTATACAAAAATTTCACCCAATTTGGTGAAAACCATAAGATTCACAATATCCCCTAATTTTTACATAATATCCTTCTAAAAATCCCCTTAATATTTTTTATTTAATTTAAGCCCCTATTATTCTTTATTCAGGCTTTACAAATTTGGGATATTACAAGGATTATTGTTTGTTTTATTTAAAATTAGGGGGTTTTTTTTTAATTTAAAGGTATTCGGCTTTAAACAACTAACAATAATAACTGATATCTAATGATATTATAAAGCCATTCGATGGCTTACCAGTGAGTAGCTCTTTTAATACCCAGCCGGTGCGGGGTTCAACTCCTGCCAGCCACACGTTTTCAACAAACGGAATTACTAACTCAGCAAAACAAACCAGTCACCCAAAATAGATAAACCCGCAGATTTGGTGGAATGGCTAAGCACTTAACTCGCGAGGGAGAGGTTCGGGGATCAAATCCCCGGAAGACCTTTTAACAAACAGAACAACTTCCAACCTGCCGAAGGATGAGAGACAGGGCCACGTGTCGCACCAGGAAGGGTTCCACGTGGCAAGCTCAAATTGGTTGATTTCAATGACGTGGTTGTTGACAAGGACAGTGTTGAATGGACGCTGACTCAACTACCAACTGTACCTACCACGTCGATGCTGATTGGATGTACGAATGACACGTGTTAGCATGTGATTGGTTTCGTACGATTCTGACATGGATGCCACGTGTCAAATTCTGGTTGGTCCACTTTAGATTTGTACGAACTGCTAACGTCATCTTGTACAGACACTGACATCATCATTGTACCTTCTAGTCACAAGTCAACTGAGAGCTTTGACCAGCTATATCTTGAGCATACGATGTCAGATTTTGACAAAATGAGTTGCATTGGAAAGCTAGCGATGAGCTCTTCGCGATGACACCAACTTTGACAACTTTTGATGACATCATTTTTTTGCTTCCTAGATGCCCCCTGATCCCAGTTTGACCCAAGGTTTGACTGGACATAACTTGTACAAATGGACTCCTTTTCACTCTGTTCCAGTTGCATTGGAATCAGGATGCTGAGATCTTTCTGATGGTGTAGATTCTAGAGAGAATGGAGACACTTCAATTTTCATTGAAAATATCCACTGGATCAAACTCATATTAAAAATCCCCTATTATACCTATAATACCATCATTTTGGTGATCCTTAAATCTAATATTCTCCATCTTAGACCTATTGTAAGGATACCTATACAACCTATGTAGGGGAATATTTATCAAGTGAAACATACCCTTGATTCAACTCCCATGCTTTTGTTACAACTATGACATTGCTTATGTGACTATCCCCTAATTTATACTATCAAAATAACATTTGCATTCATAGGTATATGACTCCCCATTTTATAATATTATGCTCTAGTTTTTATGAGGATTGTCCATTAGTCTTGTCTATTGTCTTGACTGCTTAATACCATTATCCTTTAATCATGCATAGGTCTTATAGCTCAAAAATCTATCTAATTTCTCATAAAATTGTTCTTCCCTTCTTGGGATAATGATTTCATAAGTGTTCTGATAGTAACAAAATTGGGACTGCATCCTTTTCCTACCATTTGTTGAAATACTATAAAGGCATCATTCTCTCTATTGGACAAACAAAGACCATTGGTGATTGTATTATAGGTAAAGATAATGGGCACAACACCACTTCCCATTAACCTTTTGTGAAGCTTATAAGCGTCAAGAACATGAACAGTAATGCACTTCCCATCAACTAAATCTTGGAGGTCAGCACTATCTCCAAAATGCTCAATGTCTTGAAAATACTTAGAAAGAAAGATAGGTTGTTCCCCAACTACATTTTGTAAAATAATAAGCATTCCTCTTTCACTTTCCTTTTCACCATATTTTCTCATTGCCTTAATACTATCCACTAAAATGCTACAATTAATTCAGATGAATAGAATCAAGCATCAAACTCTCCACTCTTAACTTCTTTCCGTTGAACTCTTGCTAGACAATCACTCTCAAGGTGAAGTTTCTTGTTCAACTACCTTTACTTCATTTCCCAACTCTACCTCAACAATGACTATCCCTCTTTATTAGATATGACTTTCCTCATTCTTTTTGATCTCATCAATGCATTTTTCTACAACTCTAATATGAAACCTCTTCATTTACATAATTGAATGAAAAGTGATATTTAATTTTTTACATAGCAATAATGCCCTTAAAGCTCTTTGTTATGTGGTTTTGCTTCTTTATTTTCATGATTTACATCCCATGTGCATGTTTGAGACATATCTTCCCTATCATTGGTTGAAAATATTTGTTTCTCTACCTATGAAACATATAAAACCCCACTACCAACTACACTCTTTGTAGCCTAATTGGGTGTCTTTCTCCATACCTTCTCATTGTTGTTATTGTTCATGGACTATGTGTATGTGCATATGACTATCCATTCCCTTAAATGGAACTATGAATTCTCATTGTGATGATTCTCCTATGATTTACATCTACTTTCATACCTTTAAGAAATTCATCATTACCTTTCACATCACCAACAAACATTGTCATTAGATCCTCCTTTCAAACTTGAGAGACAATCAACCAAACTAGTATAACATTCAATAACCTAATGCAACTAGAATACTAGTCCCTTCAATAACCCATTTTGTATAGGAATACATATTAGAACAAAGATTACCCATGAGGAAAATATAGACATTACCAGTTGTAGCTTATGAAAAAAATACTATATGTAGGTGTAGATTAAACCATGATGCAATTTCAATGTCTTTTCCTGCCTTACTATAGTTGATACATTTAGAAACTCATTAGGATTCAATTGAATGACCTCCCTAGTAGTTGATCTTTCCTTAAATATTTCATACTCCTCTAGAGACTTTTTTAACTTTGTTCACATATGTTAAACATTCACTGCTTTAGTCCTGCCTAATTCAACTCAACGATTGAAACACATAAATTTTGAGTTTTTAAATATGATAGTAATCACTAAATTCAATAGATCTTTCATTTTATATTTATGGAAAAAAAACTACTTGAAAGTTAAACATTTTTTCTTAGATATCTTAAAATTTCAAGTGAAAAAAAAACAAAAATATTAAATTCTTGCAACTTTTGATAGGAGAAAATATTTTGGTTTTTTCCTATATCATGTTATGTACAAAAAAATTGTTAGATAAGTCCCAAAATTCAATAACCCCCCTATCATGTAAAGTGACATACTTCACACCAACCAATATAAGCTTCTTTACCAAATAACACAAAACACTTGTAGGCTAAATATAAGAACAA
Source organism: Sequoia sempervirens (assembly GCA_007258455.2). NCBI lineage: Eukaryota > Viridiplantae > Streptophyta > Pinopsida > Cupressales > Cupressaceae > Sequoia > Sequoia sempervirens. The sequence goes on along the minus strand of VDFB02049515.1, from coordinate 8,512 downwards.
AACTTTCCCACCAAGCATTTGCAATGTCTTTCTTACTAATTGACTATCCATTTTAGTTGTGTATGTTGGTTGCAAGTTTGTAGTAGCCCTGCACTATTCATATATTACAAACTAGATCATATAATGGAAACTTTATGTTGTGCCTATGGCACACACGCCCCATTTAGACTTGGAACGTCCTCTTCCCATTTCATTTTTTCTGGGTTATTTTTTCTCTCACCTCATTTTGGATGCCCTTATTCCTAAGCTTAAATTGGTCGCATGTGTAATATTATGTAATATTTGGCTATGGAGATAGCCACCCAAGATCAAAAGGCCTATGGAAAGCACAAAATACTCAAAATATCAATATGACAAGAATATAATGTATTCCTATCAATGAATGCAAAAAGAGTCAATGTAGTCGTGTATGTACAATGTATTAGAGACCCCTTCACTATAGATGCAAGGTGAGATGCAAGATGTCATAGGTTTATGAAAAGTGTCATATCATATGAAATGAAACAACATGACACAACTACCTAGGTCACATGTGTTAGTTTTCAAAAGATAAGATAACAATTAGTGACAACTAACATCTTCTAGAAAAAATCTTAGGACCTAAGTAAACTTAACATGTGAATATGTCCACTAAGTCCCTAGTAAGTGAAATAACTAGGTAGAAGAAAATTATTCACACCAACACCTTCCCTTGAGTGAAACTTAGGGAGGGTATTATTATGCAAATAACTCAAAGATGGGTCATAGCTACTAGGCCATGTTAGGTACCCATGTACATATTCAATGAGATCTCTCATAACTGGAGAAAAGGAGAAAACCCAGTGGGACAAAACTCCTCCCCAAAAGAGAGAAATAAAAAAAGAAACATTCTCTAGGAAGGAAAAAACCTCGATTGAGGAAAAATTCCCCCCCCCCAATAAGAGAGAATGAAGATAGTCCATGCAACCCTCCCTCAATGTTGAGTCACTGCTCAAATTTCACAATGTTAGTAGTCCCCAATCTTAACTAAGGAGACAATGTAGAACAATGTGAAGACTGATGTAAAGTAGACCAAGGATGATGAAGAGTCCTCCAAAAGCTGCTACAAAATAAATGCTAAACTATGACAAGCAATGATAGAAAGAATTGAGTACAATTGTAGAAAGATACCACATGACTGGTGACTGAGTCGAAATTGTCAACTCATGAGTATCTATAGAATCTATTGATGAAGAACTGTAGATGAATCCACACTGCAAAAGGAATAAAATCATAACCAGGGAGACAATTGTATGAGTATCAACTAGGCACTCTCTTGACATATTGGTATATCCCTATCACAACTGGAGACAGGTACCAAGTCTCTGAAAGTAGAACTAAACTATTCAAGATAGGTAGATTTCTTGCAAAATAGGATTGTCTATATGGTATCTAGTCCATCTCACCAAAATGCATGGGTAACCAGTATAGGAACTAACATTGGATACATAGATCAATCCAAAGAAGCATATAGTATGATAGAGTACACTAATAGAGAAAGATTATGGCACTTTATTTTAGGGCGATTACAACATTACAAAGAGGAGAAATACAAAAAACTATGATGAAAAACTATAAATTCATGAGTAAATTTGAAGATCTTGAAGAGACCTTTCCAATGCTACAAGAATCGTGAAAAAAAGGAACAATACAAAAGTTACAAGCTTGGGAGTAAAATTTTACTTCTGACTTTGATGAGAAATAAAAGCTACCAAACAAAAAAAATTGAAAATTACCTATACCACTGGGAAATTGAGCTCACCAACTTTCTGATGATATTTTGTTTGTAAAATTTTTCCATTTGGATCAAAAGTTATGCAAAAAGAAAAAAAGGCCTAGAAAAAGGCACTTTACATTGAGTGCAAAAAATCAATACTAAATGCAGTAAAAAATTATGCTCTCAGTCCCAACATATGACCAACCTTATTAAAAAGTTTTAAAAAATATATAAATGGCTTCCACCACCATTGGTAGTGGGCAGGTGAAGAGGGTGGAGCAAAGGTGGTGTCGTGGTGGAAGCGCCACCCGAGGGCCACCCCACCCCGCAAGGGTTATTCAAGAGTGAGCCTTTTTAATAAACAAAACTTTTATAAATGTTCACTCAAAATGTATGGTCGAGAATGACTTCAAAATAATTTTTTTTAATAAAATTCCAATAAAAACCCTTTACCAAGTGACAAAGCAAACCCATGTACTTTGTTAAGATTTGATTGGTGAAATGATAATGATATATTTAATGGTACTATACCCACATATGTCTATTTGATAACACAACCAAGGACGCTGAGGGAATATGTTTAGTACATTGAGATATGCTAGTCTAATGGAAAAAAACATCCGATACAAATGAAAATTCTAACCCTTCTTCAATGACACCAAGAATTGCAAATCACCAAGAATTCACGGGAAGATTTATAGTATCTACGATTTGGGAGATGTGACCAACGACAAGTAAATAGGTACCAAGAGAGGATGCTACTAACCAAAATTAAAGCCATGGCCAAGCCTTGAACTTGCTAATTAAATCAAGTGGGTCGATGATGCAATATAAACAACCAAATGAGGGATGTGATGGAAGAAGAAGGCCTCCAGAAAAGAAGAAAATTGACTCAACACGCTCCCCCAAACAACCAATGAAACTCAGATTGGATGTCAATGAAAGCAAATTTTTTGGATGGCAGGTCAGCTATAGTGGTCAGTGAAGGAACTGACCAAGTACATAGGGATGATGCCAGTAAGAAAATTTCCCAATATCAAAATGAATGATGTAAATGAGATGGCAACCTAATCGACCCTTCGTACCAGTGACAATGAAAAGGATAGGTATAAGGGATGAACAATCTATAGATTTGACTGGGATGGATGCTTAGAATATGTCAACTAAACCTGCAAAAGGCCATTGATCTTAATGCAAGGGGGCTTGGTCCATCAAATGGTGCAAGGCTAGTCCAAAAACTGATGTGTCAATTTAAAAAATGGAAAGGACCTTCAACCAACCACTTTGGAGATCCAATGATGTAGGCATAGGGAATATTCTCTCTCGATCTGATCTAACCCGAGATCCAACGTAGAAAATGACATAGAAATAGGTAACTAGAATATGCCAAATAAAATTTTCCCAAATTTTTGATATAAATCATAGAAAATATTTAACTAAAATATTTTTGCAAAAATATTAATGATACTGTACCACTTGGGGGGTCATATGGCCTGTACGAGCAAAAAAAATTTCCTCAGCCTTCAATTGACAATGTCCAAAATTGATGAATTGGTAGTCAATATTTAGGATTTTGGGCCTCCTAGATGTGATGGAAAGGTATTTTTTTACCCAAACTACTCCAAGAGTATGGCTACCTTATGAATCAGGCAACCAACACCCAACTTCAAACCCTTGTAGATTTGGCCTCCAATGTCCAACTAGAATGAAACAAAAGGAAACATGACTATCTCAGACAATCTAAATGCAATGGTGAGCTCAAATTTGATGCAAAAAGCTCCCAAAATGCACCTACATTATAAGGCCAAAAATGGAAACCCCTAGAATCTAGTATTTCTATCACACAAATACAAGATTACACTCAAGATCTCCCAAAAGACTAACCAAAGGCACTCAACTTTCTATTATACCATGTAATATTTGGATATTGAGATAGCCACCTAATATCTAAAGGCCTATGGAAAGCACAAAATACTCAGAAGATCAATATGACAAGAATAAATTGTATTCATATCAATGAATGCAAAAAGAGTCAATGTATTTGTGTATGTACAATGTAGTAGAGACCCCTTGGTTATATAGTCAAGGTGAGGTGCAAGATGTCATAGGATTATGAAAATTTTCTTAATCATATGAGATGAGACAACTTGACACAACTACCTAGGTCACATGTGTTAGTTGTCAAAAGATAAGATAACAACTAGTGACAACAAACATCTTCTAGAAAGAATCTTAGGACCTAAGTAAACTTAACATGTGAATATATCCACTAAGTTCCTAGTAAGTGAAATAACTAGGTACAAGACAATTATTCACACCAACAACATGCATTAAATTCAAAAAATTCCCCTTGAACAATGTCACTTATCCAAAATTAACTAAGTCTTTTGTCTTTGCGAGATTTAGGTTGTGGGTTTCCTCATACCTTTCACAACTACATCCATCAAGCCAACGAACTCACATCTATGAATCTCCTAGTGTAGACCACCACTATCTCTTCATCACTAATCAATGGCCAACCCTCAATGTCTCCCCACATGGTGAGATCTGCATAAAGTTTCTCTATCTAAATCTTGACCAAGCATCCAACCTAGCATGGGTTTCTGCAACCCCACCTAACTCACCCTGGCCATACTAACAATTAATGCTCACCATTAATGGTGAATTTCCTATAAATACAAGCAACTTGGATGCCATTTTCACCATGTGGTTTTGAATTTGGAAAGGAGAAAATAGAGTTCTCGCCTACACAAATTTCCCCATCAGATTCAAGCCAGATTTGCTTTGATTAGCCATGCAATTTTGAGGTAAGTTCACATTTTTTTCTTTGTTAGGTGTTTAAACTGTTAAAATATTTCTATAGTTATGGTTTGGTTTCAAAAAAATTTAAAATATTTAAGGGTTGAGCCCTAATTTATCCCCAGCAATACCATTAAACCCTCTGCAACTTTTAGCCTCACACTAGAAATTTTCCCTAGTCTCACAAAACTCCTTATAGCTAGTCAAAATCACACATTTGTGTCTGAGCAGAACCTAATTCTACCACATTAATCCTTTAATTGTGGGAAAACTCCTACGGTGTGCCTTGTTAACCCTACAATTCTTATTTGTTGTTGCATGGAAGTATTAAATTTTAAAAGACTAGGTTTATGAGTCCATGTGAAAATAGCTATGCAAGACTCCACCTATGGGTCGCCCCCATCTCATCACCATTTCATTAGTGGTTGAGCCTTAATGGTGTCTTGCATTGTAGGCTCCATCGTTGTTGTCATCGCGAGAAAATCGAACCCAATAAATGTTGAAAATCCACTAAGTCCCAACTGCTCTATGGGTTGCTTCATGTAGCTCGTTGCCCCTTGATTGTTGTTGTTTAGTAGCGAAGTGCTTATGACCTTCCACTTCATGTCTCTCATGAGCCTTGTTTCCTTAGAACCAAACTTAAATATGGCCCATAAATCCATAGTGTAGAAGGCCTATGTGGGTCCGCTCTTAAGGGCATCCGTCCATGAGAGATTGTCACCATGAAGCTATTTCTAAAAAAAAAATCAATGCCTCCTCCCACATGGAAGACTCTAACTCACTGCTTGCTCCCTCAAACCAAAAATATTTTACAAACCAAGTGGTCAACCTTTCACCGGTGAAGTGCTCATGTCCTTCCATTGTGCAGACTCCAAGCACGTTAGCGTCATCCTTATGAAGTGTGTAGGATACAAATGAACTCCTAGTAAAATATTTCTCACAGGTTCACCAACATGGGCTATTTTTGTCGAAACTCCACCCATGTGACACCATTCTTTAGTGGTGAAAACCCAATAGCTTTCCGCCACCTAGATTCTGCATTGCCCCACTCCACAAGCCTTAACTTAGAACATTTCAAGAACCCAAAAGGTAAATTTATCATGTGGGTTTTGCCATGTGGAACTCTACATGTAGAGCACCTTCCATCAAACACCGCTACTTAATAGCTAAACTTTGAGGGATTTCCACCCCATGCTCCCACACCCTTAAAACCCACAAGAGGACCAAAGCTTAATCTCGTAGCCTTAAGTTCCTTATAGTCGACTTTTGTACATGCCTAATCATTCCATGAGAGATTTTCTCATCACACATGTCATGCATAAGTTCTAGTGTGGGTGGCTATCTGCAAGATTTTGTAGTCCCAGTGCCACTCTTTCATGGCTTTCTTCTCAATGGCTTTCGCCAAGGGGAAACCCACACCCCTAAACTTTCATTTACACAAATGAATGAAAAAAACTCTAAATGTATAATGATGATGAATGTCATGATTTGTTAAGGGTATATAAATGGATCTAACTATGAATTTGTAGGATTTAATTGACATTTCCTGCCTTTATATGTAAAAGAACTTACTACACCTTTTGTGTGTAGGATTTATGGAACCTACTGAGGGACCATCAAGGAAGCCCACAGGAAAAGTTGACAAAGGAAAGAAGCCCACGAGAACACCTAGATGGAAAGAAGAAAAGGAGAAAATGAAGTATTAGTTTCATGGGGTGGAATGCACCTCCAAGCTTGCCTCCAACTAGGACACAGTCTTAGATACTAACCTCAAACATGTTAACATATATGAGTTCAAGGAAAGGGTGATGGTTAATCCCACCATAGGGGATTCCAAGAAGATAAAGGAAAGTGGCCTTGCAAAGGAAACTAGCTTCTCTCCCACCTTCATTGCTCTAGAGCTATTCATGGCCTATCAGGAGTGTTATCACTCCAACAAGAAAATAATTGGATGCAAAAGAATGATTAATCAACATTAGTTGAAGGATAAGAGGGGAAGTTCCAACAAGGTGCCTTAGAAGTTATTTACGAGCAATTTATTTAAGAAATATCATGATCTAGTCACTCTCCTAAGTAAAGTGATGGGTCTACCTACTCCTGCATTCTTCAAAGAGTTGTTGTTCTACTTCATAAAGGATATCCTCTAAGGTGAAACTAAATTCTGTTGGTCAAATATGATAAGCAACAACCTACATAATTAGCTCATGGAAGTAAAGAAGACCTCCTAGCTTTATATGACTTCATATTTGGTCTATCTCCTCATAGTAAAATTCCCATACAAAGGACTATTCTATGTAGGAACATCAGGGACTAGGATGAGAGATCTCAAATTTTATGATTGCTAACCCTAATTACAATACTAAAATTTCAAAAGGGAATAAAAAAGGGTAAATGATGCCTTCATTGGGCATATAATTAGACTCTTGGGAGGAGATTTTGAAGGAAGAGTAACCCACAGTGCCAAAGATTTTATAAAAGGTTTTGGATATCTATTTATTCAGTTCCCAAAGTTCACCTACATCAGGGTAGAGGGGTTCTCAGGAAGACCCTACCGGTTGCCATGCTACCCTAATGATTGAATTATTTTGTTACAGGTCACTCAACAGCTATAGACTACCCATACATTCTAAGTGACAAACACCAAGCTAGGATTCCATATCCCCTAACATTCAAGTAGGGAATGTATGCTTTCTCTACTGCCCAGTGCATTGAGTATTTCAAAAAGGAATTGGTAGAGAATAACTTAGACTTGCATACAGATAGAAGGAGAATGGATCCTCATGGTAAAATGAAAAATAAATTTGGGATACAGTACACCCGCTGCCCTCATGTTGAAGAATTGTGTACCAACTGTGGAGATGGAAAAAAGGTTCAGATGCATCATTATATTAGTATGACCACTCGATTTATGAAGCTTGTCAATCTATTTTCAGTGCCTAATCCAATCATCAAAGATGATAATATTTTGAATGAAAGGTACATTTCCTTGGCTAATATGCCTTTATGTGTCATTGATTGGAACAAGGAGTTCATTGATCTTGACATTCTCACCTGACCCATTGAACATAGAACCAGGCAATGGGTGGATGGAAAAATAGCCCAACTAATGGGGCAAGGTGTGGAGCTTACATATGGGGAGCTTGTGTTGAAATGATGGATACACAACGTCCCTAAAGCTGCAACCTTCAAGAGGACCTTTGCCAAGAAGAAATTCAACCACACAAAAAAAATATAACTAAGGGAATGAAAATGGAGATTGTTATTGATCTAGATTATTAGATGTTTCCAAATGTACAAATTTCCTAAATATATAGGCATAAGAGAGATGCAATATGCAATATGATGTTGCCATGTGTCATGATCTAGCAACATGTGAATCCTACCTAGGAAATGATAAAAGATTGAGATAAGTTCTAGAAGGAATCTTATCCCCTACAAAAATGGAAAGTGGAATTACCCCATTATTAATGATTTTCTAATGATACAACCTAGGACTAAATTAATGCAATACCTAAGTTAACTTATGCTAGTGTAATAAATAATTAATTACACTAACACCCCCCATAAGTGCAACTTAGGGAGAAAATTCAATGATTATGCAATGATGATGATGATGATGATGCGTCTCAGCTACATGATGGCCATTTTAGGTACCTATTTACACATGAGAATGAAATTACAGCTAATCTCCCCAAACAGAACAAAGGGGAAAACCTAGTGGGAAGAAAACCCCTCTCCAAAAAGGAGATGAAATGTAGGATAAAGAGAAAGGATGGGAAGGATGGAGGACTCCCAAATACCCCCCAAGTACACCATTCATCACATGGATACAATATAATAAATGAGCCCCCCATAGGATGGAAATAGAGAGACTATGTAGCCCCCCTAGAGGATGAGATCACCTACAAAAATGTTAAGTGTCTGAAGACAAAACAAGATCTAATGTCGACAAACAACTTCTCTCCCTTTTGGAAGAAA